>JAAXOA010003699.1:0-11148 GCA_036561885.1 Salina celebensis
TTTACGAACCTTCAATGTCATATCGTCGGAGCATGAAGCTAAAAGTTTTCCTTGAGGATCCCACTTGATAGCGTTAACTTCGTTCTACACCGTGAAAATAAACGGATATTAGTAATTAGTATTGTCATGAAACGGTTAATAAACCAGTAGATGCTGTTAGAAAACTTACCGTGTGTCCTTGGAATGATTTAATAGGCTTATCACTTCCTAATCTACACACATGAATGCACTGATCTGTGGAACACGACGCAAATGATGTGTTCGACTGCCAGTCGACATCCAATGCAGGTGCAGAGTGAAAAGCAAACTGTTGTGTGCACTGCCCGGATCTAAATTATAAACCAGTTAAGGTGAAATATACAAATCATTTTCAAACATAAGCTTCCTTGCAAAGTTGTGTATATGTCTGTCTTACGCAGCGTCCCAAATAATAGTAGTTTTATCTACTCCCGCAGACAGTATATAATTTCCTCGCTTATTCCACTTCAGCGCAAAAATTGGTCCCTTGTGCTGACCAAGAGTTGATGCAAGCCGGCCTTCAGTGGTCCAGATACGGGCAAACCCGTCGTATGAACCAGTTGCCAGCAATGTTCCGTCACAATTCCAGTCCAACGAAGTGACATCTTTGTTAGAGGGTACTTCAGTGCCGCCCTTTTGAATACAATGACGCAGGACAAGTTGATTAGGGGCTGTTGTGGGATCAGTCATGTTCCATATTCTAGCTGTGGAGTCACCGGATCTAGAAAAATAAATTAATTCTCATTTACACTCACAGGAATTTTTTTAAAAAATCGACCTGATAGACGAAGATTTTATAAAATCCTCACCCAGACGCAAGTAGGTCAGTCGTTGGATTCCACGCGCAGATAAATACTTCACTTTCATGACCTCTAAGTACGGTAGCTTTACTAGCTGGTATTTCAATATTAGAATCTACTTCACCGGGCGGTTCGTTATTACCCGATGTGGCTAAAACAAATATAAGAACCCATCAATTTTAATTGGTCCATTCATTCTTTCAAAGATGTAAGCTTATGTACAGGGATCCTCAAAATGAACGCGGCAACGCTTCCATCTTCAATTTGTTTTCCCCTTTCCGGTTCGAATCGATGTAGTTTTGGAATGACCAAAAATGATTACATCATTCGATTAACAGGGGAGAATTCTCAAGAGAATTCATACCACGACTTTTCCCATGATAATCAAATGGTGCTGCTTTTTGGCCATTCGAAAACAAAATCGATTCGAACCAGAATTTCCAAACGAGAAAAATAAAATCAAATATTTGCGTTCATTTTGAGCATTCCTGTAAACCGTAATACAGGATAACTAACTTACAATATGGGTGTTTATTGTTTTCTTCTGTATTATTATTTTCCGCCGTTTCTGATTTGGTTTTTTGGCGATCAGCCTCCTTCTGCCTTGAAGCTACCACGTCAGGCATGACAGCATCAATGAGGGACAACGACTCAATCATTCTTTCCGAACCATCCTCCCCGATTGAGATCTCCGCTTCAGTGTACTGAAGACCCTTCTGAATAATTGACAAAAGGGCGGCGGGTGGAACAAGAGCTCCATTTATATTGGACTGGGAAATGTGGGATTCAATACCAAATGTGTACGCAGAATGCTGGAAACCTACAAGTGAATAAAATCAATTTCTCAGAAATGAGGACTAAAGACAAAGGCAAATAAGAAACAGAATATCTTTCTTCATTTTACATACCAGATTCCTGCAGATATCTATAAACTAAGAAGTTTACTTCGTCACTTGAGAAGCTCATTTGGAAACCGGGTTACAGCTTAATAGCTGTACTCAACGTGCCACAGGAAACTCTTCTTTAATTCAAAACTTTTTACTCCAAAGTCGCTTCAACTGCCAATCATCCGGCTTTCAATTGTCGCTTGTGTCATTTACAGGGACACCTTTATAACAAATCGCACTCAGGTAACCACTTTCACAGGCATATTAAAGCCTTCAACTTCACTTTAATTTGATGGAAACACTAAAACAATTCCGTTCCTTGAGAGTGGTGCTTGCGCCGGGCCTCTACAGTTCTAAAATTCAAAGAAAACAAATATAAAATTCAGTTCAAGATTCTCTGAAAAAAGGCATTCATCAGTGCAAAAGCACTATTGAATACCTTCGTACACCCTAATTAATTACCCCAAATAACCCAGACTCTTTTTATGACACTCACGTGACCAAACAACGTTTTACTAATTTTTAACAACACAATGGGCAATCTTTAATTTGTTAACTTGTTGCATAAGTCGGTTAACGCCTTAAGTACCGCTATGCACAACTGAACTCAACAATATGTATAAGAGCCGGAAACTTGATATTGATACTTCACAAATTGATTTGCGTCAACCGACTTGGTTCCACATGCACTAATTCTTGCTCCAAACACAACAATAAATTATTTAAATTTTAAAAAAATATTAAATAAACTTACATAATTTTTAATTCACTCTTTCCTTAGAATTAGTTTACCCCGGCCTGTTAGCAAATTGACTTCTCAGTTATTGCTACTCCACGACCTTGCTGACGACTCCGATGATGACAAACTTTAAGAGTGGACTCTTCTAAACCAGCATTTATTTTAATCAACTGGAAATGCTCTTTCCACTGCAAATATTTGTCTCGAGCTTGCACATAAGCTGTACTCTATGTACAAAATGTAAAATATACATAAAAATTCCGCTGTAAGAGCTTTGCTTTTTGAGATAAACTCTCCTCAGTCTGGGTTTTTAGGGAAAGATATACCGCTTCAGCCAAAACTTTATACAGACAAACTCACATTTTCAGCTAATAATGGAACCTTCCGCGTATAATGCCTAGGTATCATAGGTATCATTAGCAAGATATCCAGTTTACGCTCTCTTGGCGTACATCAATTTGAAAGCATTCTTTACAATCGTCATCTCCTACACTTCTCAGTTTTTACCACAAGCTCATGACTTATCATTTTGCATTGCATTTACAAAATACTCAAAATGTATGTAAAAACGAGGGAGCTTTTTAGACTAGAGTCCAGTACTGTAAAGTTGTTTCTTATGGCTTGTTTTCTCTGTACTTTTATGTGTATTTTTTCAGACTTGTTTCAGTTCAGAAAGTACAGAAAAGAATGATAAGTGATGGATGCTGTGTTGGAAAAAACGTTATGAGGAGCATAAAGTAGCCTAACAACAATGACTAAACAACTAACAGCTTTGGTTTTGTTCATTCAATGGTTTTGGGTGAATATGAGACAGGTGTTAATAACCTTACGTTATGTTACTCTGTAACAATATCCAGATTTAAGCCAAATCAATTCATTACGTTGTTGCAATGAAGCTTCGAGAATTAAGCACAATGTATGACTCATGCGTATAGCTTAATTAATGCTTAATGACTTCGTTTGTGAATGATATCCTAATCATCCCTTATAATTTATTACAAACTAAAAATGTTATTTATTAATAGCAAAAAACCGTAAAACTCTCATATAGCTCATATTTTATATCTGTTTGTTTTTGTTCAGTTCATCCGGTAGGATTTTCTTCTGAAAAAAAAAATGTTTATACACTATAGATTTAAAACGATAGCATTTTGTTTTTCTCATATAAAATTTTAGTGTTGAGGCATGCAGAATTGTGGTCAACGTAAAGTTGAGCTTGAGCTACTTTGCAGTAAAAGGGATATGATGGAGTTGTTTGTGTATTGGTGAGTGTCTTGTTGATGTTAAAACATAAAACAACGTGCAAGCTGGTGGCGTGATCTTGATTTCTTTCAAATGGGAATGTGAATGCGTGAATACACTTGTGCATCCGATCATTGCATGATTTTTTTTCGTCTGATGAAGTAAAACTAATTTGGAAATTGGAAACTTATCAAATCACACAAGTACTCAGTATTCCACTTTCGCTCTCAAATCAGACAAACACTCATTTTCTGTACATCCTAATGGAAGGAATGACATAAAACACAATATTATACTTGTAATCACGCATAAGAGAATTGATAATGATAGCACAATCCAGTGTCCAACTAAAATGAGAAAGTTGTACTGTTCCTATAGGTTGTGTTATATGAATATGAAGAAACTGTTTTGAAACATTGACTGAATGTTCAGCTGGCCGGAATGAAAACCTGAAATCGAGTAGCATTTCCTGTTTGTAGAGTGTATTGTGCATCCCATTGTCAAAGTTTGGAAACAGTGATTTGAATTTGCGATTAAAATGGGCGTAGGCTCAGAGATTTTGGCTTCTTTAACAAACAGTACAGGGGAAGACGGAGAGCTTACAAATCGGCCTTTAAGGAACGTGATGACAGTTCTTTTCTGGCCTATTGCTGTGCCCTATTTCGTCTACAAGTTTGTTACAATGTTCCGTAGAGAGATTTGGCCTTAAATTAAGACCCCTCGAGGGGAAGGTCAGTTAGAAAAATATGTTTAGCTGAGAACTATTGTGCAATACATGTTCTCGGTACACTAAAAATGGGATTTTTGTATACAGGTAGTTGTAATCACCGGTGCCAGCTCAGGAATTGGCGAAAGTTTGGCTAAAATACTTTACAATGATGGTTGCCGACTTATCCTTGTCTCAAGAAGGATCGACGAGCTTGAACGAGTCAAGGAGGAACTAGTCAGAACAAAAACGGTAAGCATTTATAATGCGAAACTAACGGAAATTTATAATACGGACCAAATTCATTGTTGGTGTCACATTATGCTGAATTACAGTACGGACCTGTGTACGTTCCTGCCGTTGTCCAACTGGACTTGGGGGATCTCAGTTCGGTACAGTCAAAAACCGCAGAAATCCTCCAAATATACGGATACATCGATATTCTGATAAACAATGCTGGTATGAGCTATCGAGGAAACGTTTTGGAAACATCTATCGAAGTAGATCAGCGTATAATGAACGTGAACTACATAGGACCACTAGCATTAACCAAAGGTAAAGAATCTGGAAAGCATACCTAACTTTTTTTTAACTTATGAAATTCTAACGTTCCTTAATGTTATTCATTAGGCCTGGCTCATTCAATGGTTGAAAGACGCAGTGGTCGTGTTGTGTTTGTTAGCAGCGTTCAAGGGAAATTCGCTATTCCGTTTAGGTAACATTTGGTTTTCTCACTTTTTAAAATATCTGACCCTAAATTGATTGATATCTATAGCATTTCTGATAGATCGGCGTACACTGCATCAAAACACGCTGTCCAAGCCCTGGCGGATTCTTTGAGGGCAGAACTGACTGATTTAGGGATTAACGTAACTGTTGTGAGCCCTGGATACGTGAGAACGCAGTTATCAGTGAATGCCGTTACAGGCTCTGGTGATCAGTACGGTCAAATGGATGCTAGTACTGCAAGCGGCCTTTCTCCAGATGCAGTTGCAAAGAAAATCGTTAATGCTATTGTTAACGGAGAAAATGATGTAATTATTAGTATCCATTGTGCCAAGAATTGCTCTATTCCTGCGAGGATTTTGGCCAGACTTTTTCTTCTGGCTGATGGCTCGACGCGCAAGAAAAGATATCACGTCATGAACCACTAAATAGCTTTAAGAATTATTGTTAGTATTAACGAAAAAATTTCAATGCTTGAAAACCTCAATCAAACAATTGAAAATGTTATTAGCAATCCGCCAACAATGATTATCAGTACTTCGCCTTGATCTTGCTAAAGTAGACTTAGATTATTAATGTGATGGCTCAATTGTCTTCAAAACTTTCTATCATGCCACATGCAGTGGCTTTTTTTATAAACCGGTGTTACCCCAGTGTTTTTGCAATTAGTTTTGGAGCCAGTGATTGATGTATTGTACTTTGCAAACTTACATTTCTCTCTAAACTGAAATAAACCGAATACGCAAACCCAAGGTTATGAACGGGAGAACTAAAATAAAACCAATAATCTATATAAAAAGTAACCAATCAATCAATCAACCTATCACATCTATCACCAAGCTGACCCGAACGGGTCAAAAAATGAATGAAGGGTGCACATGCCCCCAAAACAAGTAGCATATTTGGATTTAGCGTAAAAAACTGCGGCAGAATCAGTGGTCAAAAATAAATTTCGCGAGGGGTCAATCTGCCCTGTTCATACCACTACTTCCAATATTTTTCGCATTATACATACAATCCTGAGCATTCTGATTGCTGTAAAATATGTTGTTGAAGATAATACTGCGTGGATTTCAACTTCTAGTCAGAACTGACTCATTGTTTGTTGAAGACTATATGAATTTGGCAAATGCCTTGATCAAAACCGTCAAGTCAAACGGCTATCCTTGCCTGGATGTTCCTGTTTTTTGAAAATTAGCTGATGTAACAGCTCCATGGATACCATATAAAAACGGTAAATATGCATTCCACAAACAATCAACTCAACCCACCGATCTAATGGTTTATATCCATAAATCCATACATCTAGAGAGAGCCGTCCTCCAGACTCCTATCAGGCAATCATGGGTCAGACCAGGCCTGTAGAGAATAGGGACACCGACGATAGCTTTGATGATGGAGAAGTCCAACCAAAGAAAGCATGTTGTTACCATTTGGACCGTGTTTCAATGTTCATATACTCCAGTCATTTTCTCTCGTCCTTTGGTGACCGCATCTGGCATTTTGCAGTGGGGCTCTATTTGTACTACCTGTATCCATGCACATTGATGGTAAGTTAATCCCTTCAAACAGCGTTTTTCAGTTTCGCTCCTGTTGTCTGAAAGAAAAATCGTTTAATGCATCCACTAGTTGACAGCAGTTTATGGACTTTCAACATGTGGAGCACTTTTTATCCTAGGAGCTTCTGTAGGGCAATGGGTGGACATGTCTACGAGACTTACAGGTAACATCGCACTCATGATTATGATTGTTTTTATGTTCTGTAAGATTCTAATTGAATAATTTTATTCGTAGCTGCAAAAATAACGATCATCGTTCAAAACACTGCCGTAGTTGTATGCGCGACAGTTATGGCCCTAGCCATTTATTACCAGGAAGAAGTAAACGAAATCTGGAATGGAAATCTTAAATTGGTTATCTACGCTATAATCATTGTCGCGGAGATAGTCGCCGAACTAGCCTCAATGGGCAACAAACTAGTTCTTGAAAAAGACTGGATTGTTGTACTGGCTAATGGCGATAACCAAAAACTGTCATGTAATTGTCTTAGAACGCACTATTTTTTTATTTCAAATCTCTTCATCTAACTAATCAATTGTACCTCATTGAACAGACCTTAACAAGACTATGAGAACAATTAACTTAACATGCAAAATTCTTGCCCCATTTGCCGTTGGACATTTACTTGACCACGTCTGCTACGTGACAGGAGCCATAATCCTGGGTTCATGGAACGTAATTTCCGCCTTCGTTGAATTTCGCCTTCTCCACATTATCTTCAAACTAGTTCCCCAGCTCTCCATGAAAGGCACAGAGTACAAAGAAATGAAGAAAACAGTTGGAAAGACAAAGGCAGCTATCGAGAGTCTCACAAATGTTCTTGAAAAGTCTCCCAGTTCAGTCTCCAACGACGCTACCAACGAAGCAATGGACAACACGTACACGTTGGACGGAGAATTCCACGAGATATCTCTGGTTTCACCTGATGCTACGCGAACATCCAGTCGCGATCAGTTATCCGCTGGAAACACATCTCGACTGAGAACTGTTAATACAAGTCAAGAACCGTTTATGTGACATCTGGACAGGCTGGAAAATATATTTTTCACATCCTGTGAGTTTTGCAGGAGCTGCCCTTGCAAGTTTATACATGACTGTGTTGAGCTTTGATAATGTTATCATAGGTGTGATATTTCCCATTTACAATGTTACTACACCCTCTCTCCATGCGATAAATAACTCCTGGAATCTTTTCTAAGAATGGTAATTTATTATGGAAAAAATGTTTTTTTTTCTCAGGTTACCTATCCAGTCAAGGAATGAGTGCAAGCCAGTCTGGAAATATTACGGCTGTAGCTGCATTCGTCGGCATCATGGGAAGCTTATCATTTCCTTTCTGGAGACGAACACTTGGGAAGAATAACGCTGGCATTTTAGGTTTTGGAATGGAAACCGTTTGTCTTCTTCTTTGTCTGTGCTCTGTAATTGCACCGGGATCCCCATTTGTGCCTTCTGCAATAGCAAACATGTTTGCGTATAGTGGTACAAGCTCAAAGTGTGACAACGTTTATGTCGCCGTTAAACCGTTGTCTTTGCGGGAGCACTGGGAAGAGCACTTTAATGTTATTTTACTAGTTGGTGGNTAGTTGGAGGGATCGTCCTGGCTAGATATGGTAATCAATAGGTTTTCTATAAAAACTTTTCTCGTAAATCTGTATTATCGTTGAGTCAGTTTGCTAATTTACTGAAAAATTGTTGTTTTTTAGGACTCTGGGTAAGGAAAACTTGTTCGAGGTTTATTTAGTTAGCAATATATAAAAAGGATGGTAGTTGAAAATTGCTTTTTGATTTATTGTCAAGATTGCTGACCTTAGCGTGACTCAGATATTTCAAGAGAAAGTCAAAGAATCTGATCGAGGGGTTATGGGAGGAGTTCAAGGAATCTTTAAATCAGCTAATGAGTTTGATCAAATTCTGTTTGACAATTTTACTGCCTTATCCGGAAACGTTTGGCTACTTGATTTGTTTATCATGGATTTTCGTGTTTGTCGGGTAAAAAGAAATTTAACTTCGTTTCGTTCTTTAGAGTTTGCCTCATGACATCTTTCAATGCATCTAATTTTGTTTAAAGGTTTGTCTTGTTCATTACGTATGTGAGTCAGGACCGATCAGGGCGGAGAGTGGTTCCAGTCCCCGAACATGGGGAACTTACGAGGAGACAAAACAATTGAAAAATATACAGTTCTTTCTATGCTTACTGTAGCAAATCCTTTTGTAAACCAATGTTTGAACCCTGGAATCTTCCAGAAATAAATCTTATGTGTGGAGAAAAAATGCTTCTATGTTCCCCCCAACGTTACAGAACAGAGTATAACTCTGCCACTTATGTACACAATGAATCAACTCTACTCCTGGCTTAAGAGATTTTTGTTACCTCCTCTATGGCGAATTACAAGCGCTTGTATGATGTATGAGCATTAAAATCAAGAAATAAATATACTTATTCTGACTTTTAACCATATGGCATTAATTATAATTATGCTATATGTAATATTGAAATGATTTTTATGCATTACTGATAAATTATGCATGCTCAACTGAAAGATAAACTATTCTTCAAGTCAACAAACGCATAACTCGTTTTAAGTTAATCTTCCAAAAATCCCAAGACGTCAAGAGTGAAGATCTCCATCTCTGCAATGGAGAATGGAGAGCTTTGCGGGTGTTTGCATTTTGCATTTCCTCATCAGTGACTACTGACGACAATACTTTTTTTTCATTTCAACACACTGGTTTTGCACAAAGCTATGTTGTAACAAGTACTCTTTCTAAAACAACTGTTTTTGCATTTTCCAATTTCATTTCCAAGAACTTTACAGTGAAGCTCATGAATATTTCATATGGATTTTCACAGTTACTTGAATTAGCCAAATATTATGATGTAATTAATACTGAGGTCATATTTACTACGGTATCACTAATGCAGGTAGCATAGTATTTGCTGTAAAGTAATTAGTGATTCTAAGTTGCATAGAGATTTAAAACTATCATTTTTGACGCATAACAATTTTCTCTTCTGTGAGGTCAACGAAACATTTGCGAAAAATGCTATTTTTGTAACTGTACCAGCGCATACATGATGTTTGTTTGCAAAATGCAGTTATAACGGCTAGTTTTACAACTTTTTTGCAAGTGATTAAATAGAGTATATAAACCGCAAGATCCTCTCAGTTGAGACCATTCCAAATTAAACTTCATTCCCCAGATGTCCACAAGTTTTCTTTTGTTGACTTGACTAAAGAGAAGAGATAAGAAAACTCATTTTTCACAATTCCAGTTTACAAGGAGAATTAAGATGACTACCGGAAAGAGCAAGGTTAGCAAAACATCAACTTTGGGCATTTTTGCCCCATAAATTTTGAAAGATTAAGATTGAAAAGTATAAATCTTTTTGTTATCTCAGAACACTGGATTCATCCTAGCCTCAGTTTGCGTGATACTTGCAGTACTATTGCAGTCCGGCCATTGCGATGATGACGCAACAACAAAGTCAACTCCAACCAAGTCCGGCAGCGACATTTCCACCGCTCACGGATTAGATAGGCTCAAACTGTTAGCTGCTTTGCGAAAACAAAATGCGTCTCCTGCTGCGCTCCATAACAACGAGCAGAGAGAATCCCAAGAAAAACTCCAGGATGGACATAAAGATCTGAGAACCGACGAAGAACCCGGCTCCCTGACCAACACGCACGTCAAGTTGAGTGATGATGAAAACGAAGGAAGAGCCAACAACGCTGACGTAAGATTGAGGTCAAACTCTTCATCGCATGTGGTACCTTTGTCTGTTGACCGCCATCAAAAAAAGAGTCCCTCAGGGGGTGCTTTATTGTCAAAAAGTAATTCTAATTCTACTGGAATCCACGAACAGATCGCTCACGAGCAAACTCTAAAATTCCGTGTTCATGCAAATTCAGATGAGGAAGACTCTGCAGAAGATGCCAGCTTTAAAGCTCCCGTATCCGGAGCAGCTCATGGAAAAATTGCCGATCCAGACACGTCCTCGGCTGTGCGAACGAGTCCAAATTCCAGACCCGCTTTGGGCATTAACAGTGCCAACAAAAACAGTGGAATAGGCAGGATTGTGCAACTCAAGAAGCCTCTGCCCGTTGTACGACAAGAAGCTGGTGACCAAAAGACTTCAGATCATCCTGACAGTTCTCATGATGAGTAAGCCTGTTTACAGAATCTCTCCTTTATATCTAACAGATATTTTAAAGCACTACATTTTGTTTGTTATATGCGTTTTCCAAAATAAACTTGAGACTTGTTCTCATAATGCCCCATTACATTGGTTTGTTTTTCTTCTGTTCCTGCAGTACAGTCAGTCTTAATAACTGAGACTATTTTTAATACTCATTTTGTTCACAAACAAATGCTGATAAGCTCGGGAATTCTCATAGGTTTTCAGCAACTCCTGAGCTCTCATACGGGCAAAACTAGTGGATGAAAAATTACGTGTCAGCTAGTCTA
>JAAXOA010003700.1:0-11147 GCA_036561885.1 Salina celebensis
AAAAAAACATAAAAATGATGCGCGCTACAGTCTGGAAAAAAGGTAGGGGAGATACTTGTATGCACAGCTTCGTGCTTGAAAAAAGACCGCATGAGTTAGACAAAGCCAAAACTATTACCCAATTCTTTTTCAATTATTTTAAAAGTTTTATAAAACTTTGAATTTGTAATTTTCTTTTATCGTATATTTCGCTCCTGATGAGGACCACCGTGTGGGTCGAAACGTTGAGTAAATTAAACTGTCTTAAATACACTCGTTGCCGTTTCCCTTCATTTTTATAATATATAAGTTAAATGTTGGTTTGCAATAACAAGCCAATCCTTTTTGATGTAAAATCAGCGTTCTTCTGTCTAAATTACATATATTCATAAAATAAGAGTAAAATACTTTAGAGTGGGATAAACATCTATAAAAATTTAGCGTATTTGTAAATTTAACAAATGGTGTCGCCCAAGAGTTGTTTTGTTACAGCTGATAATGTCGGTAAACTGTCACTATAATTTTCACAAAATGTACATTAGATTAAAAGTGCTTGATTCGAATACGTTATTTCTAAACAATTACATTTTCGAATACGATAGCAAGAGCATTTTCTCAGCGAAAAGATATTATTATCAAATTGAGGTCAACTCAATGTGCTCAGAATCTTTTCCGTCTCTTGGTTAAAATATTTAGGACGATGATTTGTTCCCGTCTTAAGGCTGTAATTATTGGCTTGGATTAGTTAGCTGCGCAATCCATCAAACACGAAAACAATCCGTTTATCGAGCAACTTTGCGTTTAAGTTGTTATGGCTGGTTTTGGAATGCACAGCATCCACGTACGTCATTAAAGCAGTAAAGGATGCAATTTCGTTTATGCCACGCTTTAATTGTTTAGTTCATTATGTAAAAAAGTCGTTCAGACATCAAGGCACATAAAGCATTCATTTATCTCATTGGAAATTACAATCTTCTCACTATTCTTATTCTGCAAACGGTTTGGTAATGTTCTATTCAAGAGGTTTCGTGCTGTGTTTTCTGTTATGCATATTTATACTGGTATGAATCTCTAAATTAATAGGAATTGAAATATTCCAAGCTTTGAAAATAAGTATGATTTGTTTTAACAGGACAGCATTTCCCAGCAAGATTGCGACTACGACTCGGAGGAAAACGGCGGACACGGTTATTTTGCTGCTCCATGTAGAGGAATAAACGTAAAATGCCGACCAGATTGTGAAGAACCTTGCTGTGATGGGTTGGTGTGTAAAAGAAAGCCAGGACCCTGGCGCCCCCATGCCTGTCTGGAACCTTGAATATCAGAAACAGCCATTGGAATTGATTCGTGATTATATCATGATATCAAAAATGACAGTGTTTATTGAATAAACTGAAAAACAGACTTACACACATTTTTAAACTGAACGAAGTGACCGTTAGACTTGAGAAAATTGATTTTCCAATTGAATTGATGTGGATGCCATCAAATATAAAAAATGTTCTATATGCCTTGTAGCAGCGAAAGTAAAGCAAACCCAAATATCTCAACTTTGAATGACGCTTCCACTAAATATGAAGGTTGCACCCTTGATGGTTTAAGCTGACTTGAATGATAAATCTTATTTATTATTTTCTTTTGTTTGATAAAAAGTTGTTTTACACATACATGGACTCCTACGCATCGATGCCCGGTCCACAAAGGTATTGACATTGTTTGTACCAATATGAGCGAATTTGCGTTTGGCTTTTCCGAGCTAAAAAATATCTTATTGTTTGGTGGCATATTGATCAACTTGTTTGGAATTTTTGCAAGTCGGGTGATCAACTGAATTAAGTTCTAGAATGGGTTTTCATGTCGCGTTCTTATTCCAATTTTACAAAAATAAGTTAAAGCACGCACATCACTAAATTCGGTATGTGCTACAATATTATATGAAAAACCAAAAGCTTCACAAGAGTAGTTAGGAAATGGCTAGCAAATTTATTTACAACATCGGTAGAATTCAACGACTCGTTCACTATTGGTCAGTAAGTTGTTGTAAGTTTTGCAAAGGTCATATTCTGGAACCCGTTCGCGTGGAAAATAGACCATAAAAGTATCCACTGACCGCGATAAGCTATTAAGTGGCGAAGCTGCTTTATGCGGATGCGGATGTCCGTCTGTCCGTCCGTCCGCCCCCCTCTGTTTCTCTGAAACTATTGGACCGATTTCAACGAAATTCGGTACGATTGTTCCTTAGGCCAATATAGAAGAGCAAGTTTAATTTCAGAGCAATTGGGTAACTATGACCATAGTTAATTGCTCAATTAAAGTTACCCATAATGCACCGTTAATGACTAAAACATTTTATTCGCTGTGTCGATGGAGGTCTTTGAGCTGACCATTTTATACCGACAATACCGATTTCGATAACCATCACTAATTATTGAGCAATTAAAGTTAACTATTGCGTTTCGTCAAAACAATGCCACAGCTTCGCCACTTTTCTATATTTCGATTGTCGGTTTATTTTCAATCAGGTTTAGATTTTTTTTCACGATATGTAGTTTTGTGTTTGATCACACGTGCTGGTGCCATTCTAAAAATTAGATATTGAATTATTCAATTAGGAGCCTTGTTTAAAAACTCAATTAAAATTTATACTTGTACCTTTATGGTTCCAAAAACCAAAGTCGAGTTTCCCGACTATACAAAGTACAATTATAAAATTAAAAGTTGTCGGAAAAAGTGTGATAATCCGAGTGGTATTCGTCACTCTTTATGAAGCTCTGCCCTTTTTAGGTATGTCTTCAAAGTTGTCATCTGATTTAAGCACTTTCTATAAGAATGCATAGCAAGCCTGAAATCAACGTACATTTGTAATATAACCTAAAATACTACGAGTCTGTATCTGTGACGCTCGTCATAATTAAGTTGTGTTTTCCAAGATCAAGATACTCTTTGTAGACAAAGGCTTAATTACTGTGAACCAAGAAGGCGTGTAAGGTAGATATATTAGAACTCATGGCATGTCTTTCCTTCATGGATGGTTTCAGTGCTTTTCCATTCGCCTGGAAAGTTACGGACCAAAACTTTCACCTAGTTATGTTCCCTTTCAGATTTCATTGACGTATCAGTATTCAGTATATGAAATAATGATTGACACACAAGTGGACCTATTCAACATGATATTCCTTCGTCCGGGCTTTCTGGACTTGAACTTTTGGTCCTTGGAACGCGGGAACAATCCCAAGGGGCTAAACAAAAGACGAAATAATTCAGTTAAAATCCAACAGTGGACAAAGATTCATCAGGCATTAGTTGTTGTCTTACTTTTGCAAGGAAGTTTGAACATGGTTATGAATCCTTCCAAGGAGGATCAACCTATGAAGACCCTGTTCCTGTATCTTATTGCTCTAAGCTTAATTCCAACTGCACACATTTGTGTTTTGTATACTCAAAAACATAGCTCTCTCATTTGCGACTTGATATTTGGGCTAATCTCATTTCCAGCTAGGCACTTTGCTACATCAAAGCGGAATGATATGACGATTTATGAGAATATGGGCGTTATCTACTGCTACACTATCTATGTAACAGTTGTAACCCTACCAGTTGCATTTCTCTACCTGGTTCAATGGTGGGATCCTTGCAATTCATCCATCATTGGAAGCTGGCTTTTGTTTGACTGCAGAATCGCTGACAGATCCGAGCTTAACTTTGCGTTAAAAGTAGCCGGATGGGTTTGGAAACTTGTAGTCTTCATTATGAACCATTGGTGCTGGTCAGTGGGGCTTCATTCTCTTTGTTTTGTGTTTCTCGGTGTTGGAATTCTTGGCACGTTGACTCTACGAAATTATATGGATGCGTAAGTAAACATACTTATACTTAAATTATTCTTACATAAAGTTATAGCTTAGCATATAATAACATCTATTGAGTTCAGATATCCGACGTATTTCGAAGACAAGGATATCACCTGCAAGGAAAAAGTTCGGGCGCTCAGAACAATTCAAGTTCTTGGCATAATTCAAAACGAAGTTCAAAAAGAGCTAGTTACGGTGGTCCTTTTTGCAATTCTCCTCAGCCTCCAGTCATTTGCAGGTGTGGCTTTGGTGCGCCTGCCCAAAAGCGCTGGAGGATTACTTCTTGTGGTACTAGCCGCTCTGGCTTTTGACTCCATTCTCGGCCAGTTAGTCATCCTGGGAATTTTAGCAAAGCTGTTTGCACAGTCTAAGCTCTCTTTAATCATTTGCAAAACAAACCTTGGAAAAATGCGTGCGGAATTTGCACACTCGAAAGATTACCGGTATATGCAAAAGTTCGTCAAAAGTTGGAGCCACGTTAAAATTCAGTTTGGATCTATAAATTATTTGGACGAGCAAACTCCTTTGAATTGCATGAACTTCGCGAACAACTTAACACTCCAGTTGCTACTTATTACAAGTAACTAGTCCTGAGCGAATGTTTGTATTAAGTAAATCTAAGTTTAATTACTGAATGAATGCAAACTCCAGTGTTTGGCTGTGATTGTAAATATTTGCTGGCATTTTGGTCAGTTTTTTTGCTCGCTTCAAAGTCTATCGAAAGAATCACGTGTACACTACACATTGTACAGACCGAAATGTCATGCCTATGCTTTGATTGAAACCCCGTATGTAATATTTTATTATGCGTATAATATCATGCGACAAACGTTTCGCATTCATTTATTAGGATAATGACAGATAAGGTTCAGCAATCCTAACAATAAATAAATCTAATCGCCAATTCAAAAATGCAAATCCCCGTCTGCGGCCATAATTTGTACATTTTAAGCTGTTATTTTCAAAGAAATAAATTGATTGTCAAAATTACATTCACAGTATAGTCCAACAAAGCCGCAAAGTAATTAATTTTTAGAGACTTATCAGCGATTCCAAAATTTCCAGCTGGTACAAATAAAGGCTTGCAGCTTTTCACCAGTCTCGTTGCATACCTCTTATTCCTTCCAAGGCCACCGTAGTACATCCAACGCTCTTTTATACGCAAGGACACACGGCAAACTTCGCTGCCAATAGAAATCGTAACGAATAATATGTAAAACATAATGATGCAACTCAAACTACCCGAAACTATGACACCAACACGGTTGAAAATTACTCCAACATTAATTGCAACTGCAGCAAACTCAAACGCGATTCCCCCTCCGGCCAGGATAATGAAGCTTCCCATTTGTTCAAATTTCAAGGCCGTGTTTCTATCAATTGTTTTTTGTCTGTATATCATAAATGTCAACCTGTGTAGAACATTTCTGAGAAGGACATTCTCTACACGAAGGAATGAAAGCGCAGAGGTCATTACTAATATGAAAAGGGTCATTCCATTGGAAATAGTAATCTGAGCAATAAATATTTGCAACACTAAGCAAGAAACTGTCCCATGAAGTTGAATGTAATTCAATAGCCGTTGGAAAAATGGCGAGTGTTTTGTGTACAGTTTCAATCCCGCTAAAAGTACGTAAATTGGGTCCCAGTTCAGAAGAACACACGCGATAACCAAACAAATAAACAAAAGTGTAGTTCCAGCTGAAAATGTCAGTACCAAAAAGCCTTCAATATTAATGAAACGCTGATTTTTTGCAGATTTTGATGGAAATTTTGCCCATGCGGCTTCCAACTGATATCGGATATTTGCAAATTTCACTGCTTCGTAACCATATTCATTAATCATAAACTCCACTAGGACGGATATGAATATCATAAACAAGAACGAAAGGCAGATGAAGCCCTGCTGAAAGTAAAACTGTTCTCTGTGATATTTTATACTGAAGTACGAACTGGCAAGAAATAAAACTAGAATAGTTGATTTCGCAATAATTATTTTGTGGAAAGCTTTCCCCGAGAAAACCCAAGATTTAGAGGACGCCTGCCAAATTAGCGGAGAAGACAAGAGTTGCAATTTGCTTAAGGCGTGGTGGACACTCAGTGCTACGTGTGTTAATGAATGCATGCTTGTGCATGAAGACTACGAATTGGCGATGTACCTATCAAAAGAACCGATGGTTTTAGACTGACAGTTTTAGACGGCGTCGCGAGCACCGTCAAACTGCCCTTGGCATTTATGTGTCTATTGATTTATTACAATATACCTTAAAAGAGATTTTGTAACTCTGCTATAACACGTTTGCGACAATATAAATTGAAACTCCTCCTAACCGCTGTAATAAAGGAATATGAATAATCGATTAACAGACAGGATTCTTATGCAAACAGTAACAAGCCTAATGTCTTAGGTTACTGGTGTCGTAACAAAGCTTTACATTTTACAAGCGACTGAAGAGAGAAGCTGTAACCAATTACTAAACCCAAAGATATTAAGTTAGGTAGATGTTTTTAAATAAGATTGCTGAGAAAGTGCAGGCTAGAAACAATTCAGTCATCTTTGATTTGAAATAATCGAGACTAAAGCTGCATCAGCCAAATGAAATGCAGCGGTCGCAATTATCTAGTAAAATTGATATCTTTGACTAAACCTTGTAATATTTGCCGTAATAATAAAAAACGCGATATAAGACTACACTGTTAGCTGATGGCTAAGGTCTATGCGGTTAAAGATGGGCTTATCACATGGATTCTATCGTTAAATTGCTTGTCTTAAGTTCTACAAAATCTATTTCCAAAACTATCTCCTAAGTATAATGTAAGCAATATTAAATTCCATATAAATCCATTTTGTTGTATATACCTGCAATTATTTTTCCTAAACGATCGGAATTGTTCTCTTTAGTGAAGACTACCGTTCCCACTAATTTGCAAATACTCCACCCCCAAATTGCGTCCTGAATTTTATCTCTTTATTAATTTAATTATTTTCCACTCTTTTATCCTCATACTTCACCAGGAAACACGCCAATACGGAGCATCATAACTGAATTGAACCGGGTACTTAAACCTTAACTGAATTTATTAATTTCGTCTAGAGTCCACTATTTGTTTGTTATAAAACACTTCACAAACTTGAATATCATTGTTTTTGTCGTTTTTATCCAAACAAAATCAGCTTAAATGTACAACGTTGTGCGAAATTGTTTTAGTATTGTAAATTTCGACTGTAATTGAAAAGTTTCAAACTTTACTCCTATTTTTATATCCAACAAGAGAACCTAATCTCAGTTCGAAACAAATTAGAAACAAAGTCATAAATATGATACTCTGTAGTCAGCATATAAATCAGTTTAGTATTCACCAAACTGGAACTCTGTATTCAGACTATAGTATTGTTTTCAAAGTATCAATATGTTATTTTATTTTGAATATCGATTTC
This sequence comes from Salina celebensis, assembly GCA_036561885.1. Lineage (NCBI taxonomy): Eukaryota > Metazoa > Arthropoda > Collembola > Entomobryomorpha > Paronellidae > Salina > Salina celebensis. Next base: position 7,267 of record JAAXOA010003700.1, read on the forward strand.
AAACACATGTACAACATCAAATGGAAGTATGAATAAGAAAGGCTTTTACAGCAGCCTTGTATTTCCGTGAATTCCCGTCAGTCATCAAGAGTTTTGACTGTATAATATTCAAAGTCTTAATTAGTTAATTATATATATGCTTCTGTTTTGTAATACTCGGCGAAAAGCAACTATCAACAACTTTAATTTATACTCCGTTAGGAAAACTGCTATGCTAGCTAATAGCCCAGTGCCCAAGCCACAGAAGACGTTCCTCATTCTATCACCTAAATGTAATGGGGAAACAGCTCTATTCTAGTCTTTTATCCGGCCAGCGTTGCCAATCATATTCCTTCCTTGGACTCGATTTGAAGACATCATTCCAATGAACTCATTCATCCACCAATTGTAAATTCCAGAATCCATTACTTGTAAAACTTTTTCCCAAACTTGTTCGTATTCAAACCCTCCAACAACGAGGTAGTTTGTTGCTCTCGGTAGTATGCTTTTGCTTACATAGCATCTCGTGTTTAGCAAATCTCCAGATAAATGTCGAACACTCAATCGATATTTGATTTCAGAACCTATTCGGTTAGCATCTTGGAGGACTTCAAGGCACACGTACTTTGCTTCAGGACTCAAAAGCTTTTCAAATAGGACATGCTCACCGTTTGTTACCGTTGCTTTATCAATCATTTTCTTCAAAGCTTTTAATTGATCAGTGTTTTCATGTGTGTAAGGATTATCCACAGAGTTACCATCTGGTATTATATTTCTTTTGAATAATGTCACTAGGTCATTGTTCTCAAACACAAGGCTGTAATTCCTTGCCAGAAACTCATGAAGACCAACAATCTCTTTGTCAGGCACTGTAACTGTTAACGAGCTGGTCAAGTATCCATCAAACCACATTAAGAAAATCACTGCCATTAACAACCATACAGAAACTAGAATGTGGCTATTTTTGAAAAACTTAGGTTCAGGCGCTTCTTGATTTATATATATCGACACAGCATAGAAAATATTTTCCAAGTAGCCTAACTTGTTCCGAAAATTGTTAATTACAGCGAAAGCGAAGCATGCAAAAATAAGTAAGGTCCATGTGTACAGATCCGCAGATTTCAATAGGAGTGATGTAAGAAAAACACTTTCAGAGGCTCTGCTTCGCGGGGAACAATAAACCAGATAATAAGATAGATCGAAGAATCTAAATATATTAATTTTGTTATTATAGAATCGTCGCAGATATTCTATAGAGTTTTCGTTTTCACCTGACTGCGTCACGGCAAGGTAAACTGTTGTGTCATTAGGAAATAATCTGCGGTCGTAACCCAGAAAAGTTTTATTTAGGCTGATTGCAACAGTATTGTAAATGTGATAAAATGCGAGGTTTATATTGGCCGTGTGATGAAAATCTCGTTTTTCCCCGAATGAGCTGATTCCTGATTTAATTTCGTCTGTGTTAAATAAATGACGTCGATCCAGAAGAAGGGCCATTTTAATTGGCGTTCCAGAACCAGCTTGATTTAGTGTTGGCTGAACAACTAGACAAATGAAGTGTTCGTGAAGGACTGCAATATTTGTAGGCACATCATTCTAAATTTACGCTTAAAATGTTGTGCTTTTGTAATCAAGGACACAGTTGGTCAGAGTGAAAGCAGCGTAAACAAATACATAAATATGTATTGGTAGTTTAATATAGAGAATCTAGATTGCTCCAGTTTGCCAAGCACAAATAATGAATTTAATTGAGATTTTCATGATGCATGCATTCAATTCCTCTCAATAGAATCATGCACTGAGCAGGAAAGTTTAGTGGAGGTTTTCACGTGTTGCAACGAATATATGATAGCTGACTGTATATAATATGTCTAAACAAATCCTTTTTGTAATAAACCTTTCACAAAAGATAATAATTGGGAAGTTCCAACAATGCTGTGCTTTGTAGTTATTACATGACACGGAATATGTTATTCAAAATGTTTTGTTGTTTTAATATGTTGTCACAATCAATTGAACGGAAATAAGTACCGCTTGTTCTCACCAAAATTCTTTAGGTACACGTGTGTTTCTCAGCGATATATGTGTGTTTAAATCTTGGAGTTCATTGCAAGCATTGACTCCAGGTAACTGACGAGAAATCAAATCTTGATCAATATATTTTGCGAATGGTTGAAAAAATTTGTTTACAATTTAGTTGGAACTGAACGACCCCAACACGTGCTGTTACGCTAATTGAACACTATTGTAAATTAGCGAGCATACTCTGACACAAGTGCTTGTTTTTTTTTTGTTATGTTAATGGGTTTCTCATAGTTGCTGTTCCATTTTAAAAACAGGATTTCGAATTTAAGTTCTGTGTACCCGAACTATGCAGCATACAATAACGATCAATATAAAATTGCATATTAGCGTTGAATCCGTAACTAAACGAACTCTTCATATAATGTAGGCATGGTGTTGGTTCCCATTTAACACAGCTAACGAAACTCATATTATAATTTGATAATCTTGGAATATTGTTAACTACAATGCTTTCGCAGGGGCCTTGGAATACGTAATAATTGAACATAATTATTGCGTAAGCTGTTGGGTAATTTCCGTTCGCCAGTAACTGAGTCCAACTAGGTACATATATGACAAGTGCTTTGTGGAGTAATCATGACTCATATGATGCCTCTCCGTTTTGTCTCATTTTGTTTTTATCACTTTTCTATCCTAAAACGCAGTGTTTCAATTCTATGTTCATTTTCAATGAATTCAAATATCAGCTCAAACCAGCTCAATTACTAATAGGATTCAACCCCAATTACTATGATTTGTTCAATCATGTACATGTGTGGGATAAAAGTTTTTAATTTAAAATGCCAATAATACCATAACGTACTTCAAACTGAAAAATTAATATTTGAATGGTTCAGTATTTCATTTAACGAGCCAAACAAATGTAGTCAGGTGTAAAATTATTCACTTACAGAGCTTCAAAGAAAATACAAGTTAAGGAGTTGGGAAAGGCCACATTTTTGTGGTAGTGAACTGAATGGAAGGAAACGAGAGTTGCAAATAACAGCGACTTTCACCACATGAACTGTAAATGGCTATTACCGTAACTAGTCTCATGTTAAAAATTGTTTTCCACTTGCGTACCAATTGAACACACATTTAAAAAATTGTACAGTGGGTAGTTTTAAATGTAAAAAGACAGCTATTACTTCAACAGGAATATTTACATACATTTTGAGCACACAAGTACGTGTATAATTTATATTTATTTAAACATATATAGTCCTTCAAATATGGAATTCGATTTAGTGAACAATACGTAAAGGTAACACAAACACAAACTTGGTAATCTGGCACCGCTTTGGAAGAACAAGTGCCGATTTATGTATCCTGTAGCGACTGAGATTGTACATATTTGGAATTGTATCTCAAAAACTGATTTTTCGAAACCACCCACGTGTTTGAATTGCGTGATTATCTATTGTAAAATATGTACTCTAACTGAATAGATGGTTTATAACATGCATAAACCAATGGTTAAAAAAACACAATTATAACCATAACGTCTTGGGATGATAATCTAATTCGTAAAGAAAAAAAAATCTTTCTATAATATGCTTTTTTCCAGGGTCTACTCGGATTCAGTCTCCAATGTTGCTGACTTCAAACAATTAAGCATTTGTAAACTTAATTGAATGAGGTATCAAGTGTAAGTGTGGCGTTTGGTCAGTCGCCGTTAGAGAACACCTATAAAATATTTTCAAAGCAAGTGTTGAATATTCTCATGTTAAGTAAGTAAAGTCTTAGGGGTATTAGATAAATTACAATTGAATTGAGGCTCCTGTTAGATCCAGTAAGTTATTCCTGGCAGATCCTGTCCCACGACACCAATTTTGATT
>JAAXOA010003701.1:0-11146 GCA_036561885.1 Salina celebensis
AAATTACATAACAAAGTTTGAATGAGTCGAGTGCCTTATGTGAGTACGAAAAAATGCCCATGCTATATTTGTAATAAGAAACGCATGGAGTGGTTGTTTGTGGCAAATGTGGTTTTTGCATTGTGCCACACAAAGCAGAGTCAATACAATTGTGTAAATTTTGTGAATGAGCTGTATTAAAACAGAATAGGATAAACAACGAAAATGATGTTGCTGCTGAAGTGTTTGGTTCCGTTCACTTGTCGTTTTTGTGGTTACTTCCTTTCTTTCTCATATATCCGCCCATTCCTACAACAAAAACTCAGACACGATTTCATAACAATGGCATTCATTCATACCAATACTTCTTATAGCTTGCCTTGTGCATCTTTCCTTTTTTGCAATTGTTGGTCCGTCATTATGCATTTTTATTGCACATGATTAGGATCCAGTGTTGCTGTCAAGAGGCATTGTGAGATCTCTATGTATATCGCCACAACCTATCCTTCAGAGTTCTACTTGTGGAAACAATAGGTAGTTTAGGGGTATTAAATAGATGCGAAATGTAAATAGTAAATAAGTAAAGTAAGATGACGTTTCAATGGGTTGAAGCGTATTGTCATTTGAACATATACGTATTCCACACTTGTTTCTGTTTCCCATCAGCCATAAGATTAAACTTTTGATTGCCTACTGCTTGAACAATCGAATTGTAGATCTTGTCATGGAAATCAGATGTAAAAAGAAGTTTAACTCAATTTTACAGCTATCTTTTAGAAATGGATATGCAATGCGATATTCGAGGTATACGTGTAGTATGAAGATAGGTGTCAAATTTGAATGTGCAGCCACATACTACGAATCAAAACTTCGTTCAGCAAGTACATGATGAAATCGCGAACTGTGTCTGTCTGTCTGTCTATTGGTCCGTACGTTTGTTGTCTCTCTACAGGTCGTACGCGTACGGTTTTACGTACGGACAGAAATCACATGGAAAATTGAGTTGAGTAGGACATGCTTTGGGTGTTATGATGACCTTCCGGCAGGCACCCATCCGACACTATTACTAATGTACTATTGTGTGGCGTATGTCATTGGAAGGGGCTCCGATAATAGATTCATTTACGCATGTTTGGAGTGGTGACGACACTCCTGAAGGTGCTCGGCAGTTGTCAACTTTTTTTCCGAATCATTTGTGGATTGGATGTGACACATCATTAGTAATTATGTTTTGCAAGTAAGCGTTCTTCGATGATTGTACAAAACGCTGCTCAGCTTCGTATTTATAAGCTTTTTAGATTTTATTTTTAAACGCACATAATATAGCCGACATGATGTTTCAATACTAATAATAACGTCCGTCATTTTTTGACTACTAAATACTTTGTGATAATAAATGGCAACATGACATTACTTTATTGCAACGTTAATGGACAATGAAGAATTTTACTTCTTTCAATTTTAACGACGCAGAGATTATTTGAAGGGAATGCCTCACTCAACCAATGTGGTACAATACTTAAGAGAAGTCCAAGAAAACGAATAAATTATCTTATTGATGGTAAACGATGACATATGAAGTCCCTTAATACAATATACCACGATAAATGAGCCACAAAAATTTCTAAGCGAAAACATCCTCGAATCGTTTTTCGTCATATTCTAACGATGAACGAGTGGGAAGTATTTACCTTAGAAATGATGAAGGTCGTTGTTGTAATTGTCGTTTTAAAATGACAAGTATAAACGTGTCTGCGCACAACTGATTGAAATAAGTAAATAATGGATGTTACCAAAAAAAAAATCAAAAGCCATAAAGTAATTCTGATGGATTAATTACTAATTTCCAACTGTAGAGTACATCAATGCGACCCAAAGATTCATTCATAAGAATATAGGTTAAATGTACAAGAAAATTCACGATTATCAATTGTTAATGACACTTGCAAAATTGAGACATCGTGCAGAACAGCGGTGTGGAATTCTCAGGTTTTTTCAATCATTATGATTAACCTTAGTTTCGTTTAAAGTATAGCGGTGCATTTATAATATTACTAAATTTACAATTAAAATCCGTTGAAGATCATCAAGCGATAGGGGTTTTCCCTGTCATAAAATCCATTTGGATTAGACAGGCAATGCAAGCAACTGTTCGTCCTGTCATTTTCTATCTCGTCTGACTGGGCTACAAAAGTTTTCATCAATGAATTACTACACCACGTTAAAATGGTTGCACAACCGCAGTACGGCCTAAAATGATTAAATGCCTAACGTAATTAACTTTTTGGCTCAGGTCTTTGATAGCAAGTATGCACTAAATAAGTATAATTGCAAAGTGTAATATGTGAACACACATCCCTCCTGAAAAGGAATGTACATCTGATCATTATCCACCTTCCAAAGTGCAAATAAACATGTTTTATATACATTTTTCCCATTTAGTCAGGCAGATTCACTTATGGTTTTCACAGAGAGTGCCAACAGCGAGTGATCGTGTATGAAATTATGGTAATGGTGAGGTTATGGTTTTTTGTAGTGTTACAGAAAGGTTTCTTTAACATAAAAACACGTGCTTTGCCCATTTTAGATACTATGTTCGCTTTAAAACCCTTACTGTTGACTGTTATGAAATACGTATATCATTCATTGACAAAGGTTCTGTGGAAGAAATAACAGGCAGTGCAGTGAGCAATTCAAGGCATTTCGAATGCTGCTAGTTTTAAATACTTATTATGATCATATATCATGGTGTACTGAGATGCTAGTAAGTTTTCATTTAAACGGATATTGTTGCTCGCAGTGTAATTCGTATTTTGGCATTCTCTCTCCACTAGGAGATGGCAATTCTCATCAATACTCGCCAAGTGGATTAATTTTGAAATTACAAAATTTGGAAGCACTCAGGCTAGCACAAGAAGCCTTTATACTCAAATACAAGATAATGATCAATGAGAACGCGGAATGATGGATAAAGCTCGATTGCCATCTTCCGTGATATGTATTATAAATAAAAAACAATATAAAACGCTGAAGCACATAAGGATTCCCATAAGGAGCGATAGTTTGAACGTTAAAGCAACGAACGCTTATCGAAGAGCGTTTGAATATGAAAAGGCAAAGTACAGCTCTAATGTCAAGTTATAATGCGTTGTCTTCCTTCAAGAATGAAGTTCAGAACGGGATACACATCATCGAACTGGAGTTCGTAAGCGCTTTCCAATTCCAAGTCACACGCCATATAAAAATGCATGTGACGAAAGTTAGGCTCTGATAGGCTCCTGAAAGACAATAGGGATGTTAATCTTGGCCAAAGACATCGACATGCCAAATTTCGTTGAAATCGGTCAAACTGTACGACCTGTAGAGCACCCACAGACGGACAGACGTAGTGAGCAGCCTCATTACTTGCTGCACGAAGTTAATCTTCGCAATAAAGATAGTGTTTCAAAATGACATCAGGCGGATAACGATACGTTCATTTGACATTCCTAAATCTTTGGTTTGTCAAAACCACACTTGTCTCTTGGAAGCGCTCGTGGGGTGAACCACTGTATGTTGGTTGCTTGCTACTGCTAGCATATTATAGTAAAAACACTTATGCATTCTTCGTTCGAATTATGTGCCAATTGTTCGATGGCCGTGTAGCTATGCGACAACGGTTATAATGGGAATTGTATTCTCGCAAATGATTATATAACTGGCTTTATAAGCCTTTCATGATAGTTACAAAATCAATTCAAACAAGATTAACGGTTATGTCAACGGAAAACCAGGGGGTACTTCATAGGCTTCGTTGAAGTTAAATCAACTATTAATATGAGTAAACCATTGTCTGTCCGTTCCTACTTCTTCAGCGTCGATTCCTATTCCTAATGTGTATTTTGAGTGGTAAAAATCCTAAATATTTCAATATGAGAGAATTTTAGGGGAAGCTGGGATTCGTAATCATGTCTTTTGAAAGAAATGTCACAAGTGAACTAAATGGGAAAACAATTTAATATCTTGCTAGTTATCCAGTTCTTTTCTAGATTCTAACTGAATACTTTATTCCGCTACTACCGCATAATTCAATTTTTCGGTTAGCTTTTAACTTTTTGTTCAAATACACTTCAAGTATAATTAACTTCCATAACTAGTGCTATATACATGAATTTTAATACTTTTTCACCTTAGTTAACGACCATCCAAGGTTTCAAAGGTACTCAATTACTGCAAGACCTTTCCAACTTGACTTTCATTTTACATGCATTCATCCTTCTGGGTATACGTCTACAACAAATTGTTACTAACACGCCTATCATCCGCAATGCAGAATGCTGAACGCGTCCCACTTAAATAATGATGTCCTGATGGCAATGCAATATTTACATAGAGATCACATAACTGATGCATACATGATGACTTGTCTATTTTTCTGAGATTAGTGACTTATAAACGATATGACGATGTATGTATGATACACTGTTGTTTAAAAAACTGAAAGTTTAAGGTTGATAACACAAAGTAATTGAGGAAACCATAATGCATATGAAATACAAAGAAGCTGTTATGTGATCTGCGTCAACAATCTATCTATCACCGCAAAAAAATCCCCTTGATGTCTACCAAAATATGATTTATCACGTCTTTCCAGTTTCTTCTTCCCGATCCATTAAAACAAGCTGCACGCTACACGTTACTGGTCCGGTATTGGTTTTGAAATGCACCGTAAGACTTTTTTTAAACACAACAAACTGCAAACCAAGACTGGTTTCTGTAAAAAACAGTTATCTTGACAACAGCACAGGTTATACCGTGTGGATTTTGCCGGCTATCCCAAAAAAATGTACATATATATGACATTAAACATTCCCAGTAGACTCCGAGCAGGTAGCGGTTGTAAGGATGTAGCATATCAGAATACCCACTGTTTTTTTTCCTTCATAACTGAGCTGAAAACCCTTAGTCTCTCCTCGGACGTAGCTCATTGATATGCACGCTGATTTTTTGCTTTTGTCGGTTCTTCACTACGCTTTGAGCTCGATACAATCAAGAGATAGGTATTTTTCATCAGCAACTGTTGTTTTGTTAATTTTTACATAACTCCCATGCACTGTTCCGATTTTTTCATAAGTTTGTAAGGAAGAACAAGAAGTTCTGTACTCACTCATCGAGGATACCAAAAAATGCTTAGCTTTTTGACAAAAATTAGCTATAAATCAGTTTGATGAAAGGAGTTCAACGGGTAGCTGACTCTGATTTGTAATTCTCTGTATACGGCCTTGTAAAATTCCCATTTATGTTTATGAGTTAAACATTTCGTTATACGACACATTCTTTCTTTAAAGCCCCAGAAGTGATGAATGGGTTTGTTACAGGATCGAGAATCAAGTTATGAAGACTTTCGTATTTCTTGCTCATTTACTCCACTAACGTCGACAATAGTGACAATGCATCTGTTAGCCTTACATTTACTACTGTCCACATTTTTGTTTCTCCGTATGTGCCTAAAATCGATTACTGTTGCAGCTAAAATAAATCTAAAGAATATGGCTTCTACGGCTTGTAAACTAGCGGTTTTGACACAAGGATAAATGGGGATTTTGCAGCGCTCCAATGATGTAACTACAGTAAAAACTGCAACCACTTAGTCTATATTGTGCTTACACTAGCAATGAGCAAGCAGAGTGGTGCAGCAGCGTTCAGACTGTCACATGAATTGTACATGAACTTTTTTCTCAGTAGAAGTTCGTCGCATGAAGAATAATGTGAATTTCTTTATGGACTCACATTCCAAACGACGTTTAAGATCCCATTCACAATAAGCTTAGAGCTAAAAAGCATTTGGACCGTGTAAGTCAACAAGATTTGTACGTTTGCAGCACACTTAGTTTCATTCACTGGAAACTGTTTAAAAAAATATTTGCGCCCAATCAAGACTATTACTACAGACGGAGAGCAGTATCAAAAGATTTTTTTTGGAATGGCATGTGCGCCCACTTTGTACATTATTATATCGACATGGCGACGAGCTCACGCTATATAAACCTTCTTTCTTCACAATGAAAACACGCTTCTTATGATATGACCATTGAATGTCAGCTTTAAACGGCATTTTTTCTCTTCTTTCACAGAAATTGCACTGGTATTCACCAGGCCTAAATAAATGCTATGTTGTATGTAGATGAAAAAAAAACCGAATGTGCATCGTTTAGTTAGGGTAATACTTGAGTAAAAGCACTGGCACGGTGCGTTTTCAAAATTGCATTAGGTATAAGCATTATTACTAGTTAAAAACCCCGACGTAGGTTGGTAAGGCGCTCAGTTGCAATGTTAAATTGCATTTACCTATTCCTCCACCCTGTCTGGTGTTCGTGTTGTTGTTTGTGATGGGGATTGTACGCCATGGCAGTGTGTATTATTATTATTATTGTTATTATGCTTTGCATTATCATCGTCAGGTTTTTCTGGCATGGTTACCCACACGATCATGCAACATACGACGTACGAACTGGTTCACTCACTCCGAGTTGGTATCGTGCTCGTCGCTTAATGCATCCTCATCAGGATAAATATGAATGCAGTGAGTAACGCCTAATAAAAAACCATTTTCAAGCTATCACTTGCTCCGCACATCATTTTATCTAGATCCTTTACTTTCCGCCTGCAAGTGACTCGATCTTCCTATCGCTCTCACACTCTCGTCTGGAAGTAAAATTGAAGGAATTTTTCTCGTGTTGTTAGCAATGCAGTATGTGCTCCCTCATAGATACGCTATGCACTTGATGCTGTACTGTTGCTAAACTATTTTCTTCTGGATAGGCAAAGAGAATGCTGAAACTCATCTCCATTTTTATTTCTTAGCTAGCAGCGCTCTGTAATTTTGTGAAAACAACCGTATCTACGCGTTAAAAATGACTTGAAAGCCCTTTTAAAGCCATTCTTTAGATATCATATCAGAAGCGAAGTTGACAATTCTAAACATATTAGGAACATGCCGTATGTACTATTACCCAGACTTATCTTTCACAAATATTTTCGAAATCTACATTGATTTTGTCAAACTACTAAGCTCAACTTATTTACAGGGATTATACTGAACCCGCTAGAAACGGCTTATAACCTATACTTCCACTTGGCAGTAACATTTCCGCGTTGTTATGCAAACATTGTAGGACGATGACTACAATTGTTTGGAGGAGATCATGATTCTCATAGAATTTAGGATGTTTCCCAGACAATCAGAGTGGAACGCTGAGGACAATGTGTCAACATGGGGTATGCAGAATGATAACATGGGAGTTTTTTCATTATTGTGAACTACAATGATGGAGATGGATGGACATGCGTATACATTACAGTTATGTCTACGCCAGGAGTTAAAGCCACCCTTGCAGAGCTTCATGCTGACCAGAATAATATTCATTTCACAGTAATGGTAGAGATTTTTTCGTAAAGATCTCGCCGATAATAATAATCATGATGAAATAATATGTAAAAATGATCAGCCTAGGACTTGTAGTTTTGTATGAAAAATATGAAATATTGTTATGACCACAATAATAATATAACGCAAGGAAAAAATAAACATAATGGACGAAGCTTTTTGACAGAGATAAATAAATAAAACGGCCTCTCCAGCCTTTTCATAATAACAAGGAAGAATCCTTTTCATTGACGTGAAAGGAGCTCTTCATAAAACTTTACAGTCGACATGGTTCGCTCGCTCAGTAATGGTTCTCTTTGAAACTATAATGATCATCGTGGATTTGTTTCCTGCAAGAATACAAAAACTCTGTAAGGCTTGCAACATAAAAAAATGCGCAGTAATTTTAATCATTGGATACATAGCAAAATATAGAGGGTGAATGGTGCAAACAATTTAGCCACTTTAAACTTAACTCTTCAGTTCCAGAACTTGTTCTGGTATGACTTTTACTTTGAAATCGTCATGGAGGTTTTGGTTGGACAATACTATATAACAACCTTTCCAGCTTTATTGTTATGCACTTGAAAACTTTGTCTGCTGATGAGCCATCAACATCATTTTGTATAGTATATGTCAAGGGGTTTATAGAATATTTATACGATATACTAAATATGTATAATGTGCATATTATTATTGTGCCTAGAGACTGGAAGGAAAAAAAGAACTTGGGCATGGCTTCTCTGTTGACTTGCAGGAAGTAACATACATTCATAACATGAGCGAAATAGAAGAGCGATTCCAATTTATTCTCAGTTTTTCACTACCACGTTTCCTGATGAAGCAAAGACGTTGCCTATGCCAAATACTTGGAGGGAGGAAGAAAATATATGTATAATGAAATAGGAACATTATCATTATGGTGGCAGCGCTCATGGTGCTATTCATTCTTTATAAATCTCAACTTGGACTAGGGTTTGTTGTATATTTGGTGCTGCTCCCCATAACACTCTTCACACTGGAAAAAGGAAAAGTATAGTCGTCTCTTTCCATTACTGTAGAAAAGAGATGCTGCAAAACTAAGAAACGAGAAAATGAAATGAAGCTACCCCGCAAGCTAAGAAAGGTACCGGTGAACACAGAAAAACCATCGTGTAACCAAAAAAATTGAGAGCCTCCTTCCCCGAGCTGTATTTTTTTCTTCCAGAGACCAGGCCGTACGTGCAGAGCGTAAATTCATTTTCGTGCTTAAATGTGGCATGCACATGATATCGAATCACGAGAAAACGTGAAATAATAATGGTTCAGCCCAAAAAGGGTTAGTAGTGGATGTAGCTAGCAGTTAGAATTATACCTTACATAGGTGGTTGAAGAAAATAACAGCGACGACATGCGTGTGTGTCGTCGTGGTGAAGGGGAGAAAGTTTCCCCTGGCACAAGGCAGCATTTTATTATAATAAAAAGAGGGGAAAGACTCTCCGCATAATCGCAAGTGGAAAGAAGGCTAATGTACTCGGTTCTTTTCCCACTGTGCATGGATACAAGTTTGGCCATTTATTACACGGAAAAAGTAATGCTCAACCTTTTGCAATTGCCAATTGTCAGAAACAGCAGTGCACAAATAAAACTGTGAAAGGAACACTTAAACTAAACGTATTTTTTGTTTTTTGTCACGGGTTACTAGCTGCTTTCTTGGCGGAACTGTTTCTTTTCATTGAATTGCAAAATATAAAAAATAGTTAATACTAACAAATGCACGTGTACTGTCAAAGGGAAAATTGTTGCCACTAGATCCCCAAAACGAGAGTTTGAAAAAATAGCAATAAGGACTTACGATTTGAGTTGTGAGAGAGTATGCGAGAGAGAAAATCTACTGAAATCCCAGTGCCGGGTAATGAATGTGCGAACAACTACGTGCACACAAGAATAGCGCACACAAAACTGTCTGATTTATGAGAGAAAAAAGCTGTCAAACTATTACGTATAGTTGTAATAAGAAATATTTATGTAGAATATATGACTAACAAACAGTTTGTGCGTGCACATTATTCATAAGGTGTGTGTATGCTTTGAGAGTCATGTTTTACAACAGACTCGAAAATTATAATAGTCTACGGAGGAAAAAATTGTTATTAAGGAGCCTATATTATTATTATGTACGTCTACAGATTTCCTTCCATTCTTGGCACTCAGATGAATATCATTGACAGGATTTCAAAATGTACCTGATCATTAGAATGACAAGGCAAAAGAAAAAATACGTAATGTTCTCAGAATATGAACATTCGTGGTCCATAGTCATATAATATTCACAAATGACCTGTTAGTTTTCTTTGCATGGATGGATTTATGCACAGGCCAAATGTAGGGCAATTGGCGGATTTAGCAAATCTACGGACTAAACTTGGTTGCTAATCTACATCTATGCTGTGCACGATCCAGATTGATTTTTAGCAAACAAACAAACAAATACAAAAGTAATTAGTAAAATTCTACAAGTAAACAAGTAACAAACTAATGTAACACTAATTAACTAAATTCAAATTCCAGTTTGTAGAGAAGATTCTTTTTTTCTCAAAGACAATATTTGGTAGAAAGAAAAACTACGCAAAATGTGGTTGTCTATGAAACCACTTACTGTCATAGTTCTAAAAATGCACTCGTGTATATAGCTAGTTTTATCACACATTATTTCCCATATGACAAGTTTGTAGATTCAAGAGCAAGAATGAACCCGCATGAAAATTGTAAATGCAGACAATAATTTGCAAAGATGGGACACTAGCCGACGCTCTTTACTCCCATACACCGTCAGGATGATTAGGTTTTGCACTATGAAAATGACAACAATTAAATGCATACTAAAAATTAGGCCACAAGGCAATGCCAGCGCATATAATTAAATGTAAAGCCATATGAAACCAAGCATTTTTTTCACTGAAATGCCGACTCATTTTCTGCTCCGACATAAACTTTACGACATGACCTACGACGGGCTAACCAAGCAAATTAAATTTATGCACGCATCTTTGCACACAACATGACACAAACTTTACGTTTTCATGGTGCACAAATGGTTTTACTAACTACGTCGGAAACAACCTTAATTAGTTCATTTTCTGCGAAGGGTAATAAACATGTCATCAAAGTAACGCATCATTCACCACAAAAATTACACATTTTTTTGCACCTTGGTTGCACACAGTCAAGTTTATGCTCATACAACTTTTTTTTCAATACAGCTATCAAACAAAATACAAATTCTACGAAAGAATACACTTCAAAAAGTTACATTTACTGTTATGCTCTATACACACTGCAAACTATATTGTACTGGATATGTTGCATAAATAGAAGAAAACCTTCAAAAGAATTTTCGTACTGTGCCAATGCTTAACCTTTGAACAACCCAACTAATTTCGTAACTTCTTCAATCAACATGGTTAGCTGATCTTCTTTCATCTCTTTTTTATGGGTCTTTTATTTCATCCCCTATTATAGTTATCAAGAGAAAGAATTAGAAGTAAGCAAAGTTTAAAAACGTATACATTGCTCATTATATTATAATCATTACATGCTTAGTTAGTTGGAAGGTAGCTTATTTGGGCGTGACATTTTTCCTCTCTTCTTAAAGGCAAGAAATTCTTTTCATCGATGAGAAAACTAGTGTTTTATTAAAAAGTGGCAAGGAGCAAAATAAAAGAATATAAAATGAAACGGGCGGAAATGAGCTGTAACTTCAATAGTGGATTGGAGTTAAAA
>JAAXOA010003702.1:0-11145 GCA_036561885.1 Salina celebensis
TGAATACTGGAATCTGAAGTGTTGGAAGTCTTATCTCATGTGTTGAATGAGCTGTTGTAGCTCCTGCTGCAGCTGCTGCTGCTGTTGATGATGATGCTGGTGGTGGAAATGACATTTTGAGACCATGGTATCCACTGTGAATTCTGAGGGCCTTGCACAGCAATTCCTGGAATTTGTCATGGTAGTCCTGAGGATCTTGCGGCATGCACTGCAGAATGTTCTTGAGGTTTTCGATGAGTTGTGTTTTTGCATTGTTCGTCATCTCCAAGTTGGAGTCCACGATTGGTTCGTCAAGAGGAGTTGTTTTGTGAAGCGTCAGCATTGACTCTATTGAGTTCAGCGTTGCTTCGATTGCTCCTCGCTCTGCTTCCGCTTTCTGAAGGTGTGTGACGACCATGGTGACTGCCCAGTTTAATCAGCGAATAATAAGCAAAATACCACAAATCAGGATAAATAGTTTTTGTGTACAGTGCTATGACCGTACTGCCCAGCTTCCCTAAACTGTTAATGATTTTGGGGCGGGCTCAATCAGTGTTTTGTCACCGACTGTGCCTCCCTCACAAGTAACTGAGAAAGGTACTATGACCGTACTGCCCAGCTTCCCTAAACTGTTAATGATTTTGGGGCGGGCTCAATCAGTGTTTTGTCACCGACTGTGCCTCCCTCACAAATAACCGAGAAAGGTGCTGGCTATCACTAGATATCACTGAAAAGGGTATCCGTTGCTCGAAGTGACCAAACATGTGGGTGTGCTGGCTGGAAGTCAGATGGAATGATGGTCGTGGTGTAAGCTGGAGGTGGTGATGGCTCTGTGTTTTTGATTGCATGAATGGAGAGAATTAGCGATGAATTAGAATTGACATGAATGATTAGTGATTTAAATGTTTGTTAAATGCCCAATACGTCTTGTACGTAGCCGGGTGCGAAATAGCTGATGATTTAAAACACTGTTTGTTTAATTTAAAAGTGAAAGTGACGTTGCTTCTAATTTATTAAGTCAAATTAAAAGTTAGAAGTTGAATTTTACGAGAAAAAAAGTAGTACGCTGCAGACTGTACAAACTCTCAGAAGCAAGTGAGTCGAGAGGAAAAGATGAACTTGTAGTTGTCAAGAAAAGAGACGACAGTTTTAGCCAATGAAAATACATGCAAAAATGAAAGCGTGTGTGAAAAAACCCAATCAGATTGAGCGTTATTTTGACCAATAGTTCAGAACAAAAATTGAAGTACATTTTGGGAAAAACACACGCATTGAAATTAACATACACCATACTCAGCATTTCATACAAATTTGTTACTTTACAAACTGAACATCAACATTCTGGCACTCAAAAAATTGGAAGTAGTTTTTAATTTCCAGTTGAAGACTATAACTCCTCCGATTGGTTTGTAAATCGCCAAGGTAGTAGTCACAGAGTATAGTATTTTTGGGAACCTTCGTACGTATTTTAATGTTTCATAACGTAAAGAAAGAGGTGTTGTGTTTTGAGCAAATTGGGAAACTTGTATGGCAATATTCACATGGTTTAGAATTTTTACATTTTTCCATATTTCCATTGTACCAAACCCTTCATTTATCCATGTATTTTTGAATTTTTACATACATGTTTTTATATACTTCCATTTTTACATAATCTACACTGGTTTCACGAAGCATTTTATGAAATTTCAGTTAGTGGAAGCTGACTACAACGCCAGAAAACAAATATGATAAGTAGACATTTTGCTATACTCCGGTCAGATAAACAGAGTTCCTCTACCCACAGTCAGTATCGATACACAAACGTCCTGACGCAGGTAAGACAACAAAAAATGTTAGATCTGCAGTGAAGCAGCATTTCTACTTGTCAATTGACGAGCTTTCGACTTGAAAAGTTACGGATTATGGTTGGTTTTTGGTAATTTGGCAGCAACTGATTTCAATAACTTTTTATCACCACGGCCATCCGCCATCCTATTACTTAAATATAATTTTACCTTTTTCCCATCCGCAAATTTTTTTTAAAAAATTATCGATAATATATTTTATCGAAAATTTATCGTAGGTCATAGTGCGTCTCTAACTAACAACTCATATCAAACGAGGGAAAAAAGTAAGACAAACGATGTAATCCGGTCAAAGAGTTTATATGTAAGCTACTTGTACCGTCTGTGTTATATGCGAGGCCGAACAAGTTTTAAAGAGACTTTATTTCCATCAGATAAATGGCAACCATGCCAGTCTGAAGAATTATGAATCATCCGGAGCTTTTCGAGAAGCCCTTAGAGAAAGTAATAGTTGGAGTACTTTCAGTTTGTACATTTTGGCTGTTGATATCCAGAAATAATTTCCAATATAATAATACAAAGTATGTCCTGGAAAACATCACCGTAGCAAAAACTGCTCTAATACAAACACAAATGATTAGTGTCGGAAAAAATCTTCCGCAGCCTGGAATACTTCTAAAGCCAATTGGTGGAATAGGAAACCAATTATTCCAGTATGCATGCTCCTCTATGCCCTTGCCGAAGAACGCAAATGGCCATTGTACACTTGGAAGGACGGGAACAGCGATGGTCGAAAGTTTGGTAGAAGAAACCGGGAGTTCTGCTTGGATCAATTACAATTTTAACGCTGAGAACCTACAACGCATTAACAAATGTAACAAATGTAGCTTAGGAGATACATAATATTTGGATAGGAAATTCCCCAGTATCATTACCAATTCATCAGGTTTTATTCTATTACACGGGTACTGCCAGTCTCCCTCTTACTGGATTAATGCTTCAGAAGAATTACAAAGTATATTGCAGCCATCTGCGGCTATATCTAATTCCCTTCCGGCCAGTTTAGTGTCTATCCTAGATATGATTCTTAGTACGGAAAGTGTAGCGATTCATATACGAAGAGGAGATTTTATTAGCGTAGGCTAGTCGGCGTTTTACGTCCCGATTGCATTTCAGAGAAGAGCAATACGCAGAATGGTAAAAGAAATAAATAAACAGAATCTTCCGAAACCAGCTTTCGTTATATTTTCCGACGACATTTCGTTTGCCAAAGACCACTTCGCAGACATGGAGGAAAAATTGAAATTTGTATACGTTTCCGATTTAAATACAACTAGTTTACAGGATTTGTATTTCATGATAGGTTGTAAGCATAATTCCCAAACAGATTTTTTAGCTGTTGGGCTGCGTTTTTAAACACACACGAGAACAAGATTGTGATTACGTCTACCTTTAACCCAATTTGTTGGAAACGACATGGAGTAAGACGATTACATGGCGAACATTATCATTTTCATAATTGGATAGTATTAGATATCTTTAGCGGGGAATATTAGTAATGCACAAGCATTGTGTTGATAAAACTTAAAGTGGGTTTTTACGTTTTATGTATACTTATTCGCTGGAATAGGGTTTGCGCGTGGATTTTGTATCATTAAGACAACAAACTTTCTATTATAAAACGCTGAAGCACGATTCCCATAAGGAGCGATAGTTTGAACGTTAAAGAAACGATTGTTTATCGAAGAGCGTTTGAATATCTGACGCAAGTTAACTTTGATTGACCATAAACACAGCAAGATGAAAAATTGAAACACGAGTTCCATGAGGAATGATGATCAGCTTGACTAATTCTTTTGAAAAAATACATAAAAAGTTTCGTCATTTAGCGATCAATTTAATTTAATTGGGCATTAACTCGTCAAGATAACAAATTTCGATCTTAAAAGTTTGATGAGCAAAATTGATCAGCATAAAAAGCTATATCGAAAACACGAATAAGAAGTTTTCGTCATTTAACGAACAATTAAAGTTAATTGGCAAGATAACAAATTTAAGCATAGGTTCAATAAGCAAAAATGATCAGATTAAAAAGCTCCATCGATTACGCGAATAAAAAATGTTCGTCATTTAACGAACAATTTAAGTTAATTGGCCATTAACTCGGGAAAAGTTAAACGAATGGACTTGACACCACATCATTCCTGGGAACCCTGCAGCTTGTATGCCAAAAATCAGTATGAACTGATAAAGCGTTCATGAGATATCGTGATCACGGACGGACGGACGGACGGACAGACAGACGGACGGACGGACGGACAGACAGACGGACGGACAGACAGACAGACGGAAAGACAGACAGACGGACGGACAGACAGACGACGGACAGACAGAGGGACAGACAGACGGACGGACAGACAGACGGACGGACAGACAGACGGACGGACAGACAGACGGACGGACAGACAACTTTGACGATCTTATAAAGCAGCTATCGCATCCTTAATAATTAAAAGGAACAGCGCTGCAACGAATACAAAAATGTTATTTAATAAACGCATATACATTTCCATGCTCATAATGCTGGAAATGAGGACGTCCTTACTTTTCATCTTAGTTAATTTGTCTATCCCAAACAAATTCTATCTGCGTCAAAGCGTGACGGAGTTTGCTTGATTTCTACGGATTTGCAAATATTGAATGGTCAAATTGCTCAAATCTTCGGCTGCAAACCATGGTCGCTGAATATAACATGATATTTTTCCGAAATCAAATTTATTTCCTCCCTTAAACCCAGGTAATCCGTCATAAAAATTGTTCGCCCATATCCCATCATGGATATTATATGAATTTTTTTATCATAGATGTAATGAGCAAACAATGTTTTATGGTAGGGTGAGTGTAGCCGAAGTTAAGCGAGATATTAAACTTCATTTCCGTCGAATTTCTAATTTTTGTGGAGGAAACATGGTTTGCTGTCGGCTTTTGGAGTTATATCAAAGTTCTTGTATGCTTAGCACATCAAATACTTGTGAATCCATGTGAACCAATTAAGCAACTGTGTTTTCCTATGCATTACAATATCCAACGCACTCAAATTTGATCTAATATTGATGCAAGAATGATTCATGGAACACCTGCATACACAATGTGGCAATTTAGTCCATAAAATTTCACCATTCCCCAAACAAATTTTTAACTCTACAAGCATTAGAGCAATAAAACGAAAATATCAGGAGAACATTTTCAGTGAGTGAGAACAAGCAGTAAGTACAATGGGTCAACTTCGTTTAAATTTGAATGCAAGAATGTTGCTTGTACTAGGTTTATTCATATTAATTTTAAGATATTTTCCAAAAGATTCTAACACTAGCCAGAAAGTGAAAATTGTTCTGTGGGTGTCTCCCAATCATCCTCCTCGCACAGAGGAACGACTTGGTAGGATAAAATCTGTGGCCGAGTCAATGAACCCGGGAGAGAATTCAATTTGTAGGAAGAAATTCCCCTCGGCTTATCACATACCAGATGGTAAATCTTGCGAATTTTTGCTAGATAGTTGGGACCATTTGACTGATGCCGATGCCATTGTTATTTGGATGTTCAATGACGGCTACAAAATGTAAGAAAATCTTAAATCTGACCAGAATCAGACTAAAGTAATATTGCACGAATTTTATGAATTCCAAGGTCAGAGTTACCGTCCCAGGTAAACCGCTCCAGCCACCAGCTATGGGTTATGTACAATCTGGAGGCACCACCATTAAGTTTTTGGCGAAATCCACTTCAGAACGTTATTAATTGGACCATGACATACAGACAAGACTCCAATGTAGTCGCACCATATGGATACAAAGCGCCGATGGACACTTCTACTGAGGATATTTATATAAATGATGTCTTACTGAAAGACTTTATTTATATGAAGACCAAATTTGCAGTTGGAGTTATATCTAATTGCCATAGCACTTCTAAAAGAGATCAGTTAATTTCAAAAATGAAGCTGTCTGCGAAAAATGCAAACGATGTTCAAATATTCGGTAAATGTGGTCAGCCCTTTTCCTGTGGTAGATTTGACAAAGACTGTAGTGAAAGTTGGAAAAATCTTGCAGCGGAGTATAAATTTTACTTGGCGTTTGAAAACGCAATATGCAAGGATTATGTTACAGAGAAGTTCTGGCGGTCACTGGATATTGGTCTGGTTCCTGTTGTTCTTGGTGGCGCAAACTATGAGGCGATAGCGCCACCGAAGAGTTTCATTGATGTTAGGAAATTTAAAAACGTTGATCTACTGATGGAATATTTGTACGTCGTGGCGTCAAACTATTCCTTGTATGAAACCTATTTCCAGTGGCGGAAAAGTTACAAATTACTGAGCGATGGGCCACAGTGGTGCTCATTATGTAATGAAGTCTTGGGTCATAAATATAATTCAATTTTTAAACAAAATGTGTATAGTGATGTGAATTGGTGGTGGCAGCATAATAACTCCCTCGGTGACCCGGCCTGCCTGAAAGACACGGTGTATGATTGATTCTATATGATATACTGGTTTACACACGGGCATGTCATTGATGATTTGGAACTATGTATGTATTAAATTAAAGTTTATAAAAAACATTGTATTTTATTATTTTTCACCATATACAATTGTATTTGTAATATTATGTATAAAAATTGGTCATTTCTTGCTACCATTTTCTATAATTAAATCCCGAATATGGATTAAAAACTGATTTGTGTGTACGAGTTTTTTGCAACAAATAACCTAATCAATTTTGAATAATAAAGGGAATTGAACGTGAGCTCATATGGACAATGTCTTTCACAGGCTCCTGCAGGTACTTGAAAATTTATAAGTGAAAGGCAGTCTTTGTTGGTATGAAATTACATTCAAATGAAGCATTTAAATGTTTCAACTAAACCACTACAACTGAAAAATACACATGTTTCACATTTACATTGTGCGTATATTGCTTTTCTGGGTTAATACCTCATCAGACCATATCCTCGTGAGTTAAACATTTTTCAAGTTGTGCTTATTTTTGTAGGCGTTAATGAACGGGGTAAACAAATCATATTGAATTCAAGAGGACTCAATTCCACATTACGAAAATAAGTAAATCGTCATTTTATAAGTAGTCGTTTTTGGGTATAGAGGAAGTAAGTTCATTCAAAACCTGAGCTTTCACTGAATTGCCTTTTACTTTTTCAAAGGTATAACACAGAAATTAAAAAATTGGAAGAAATTTGACGCATAAAAATTCTTTAAACACGGTTCACCAAAACGAAAGGTGTCCATGGAGCAATAACTTAACCACCATTTCTATTGAAATTGTCTGGATGTTTCTGAAGGAAAGTGGATTCGAAAGGACGTTGTTCTATGCTAAGGAGAATCATCGTTTCGGGGTCTATTGTGTGGCCAGGATTTTCATCATCATGTTGAGCCAGGGCTGATTGTCATTTTATTATACTATCATGATCACAGATCATGTAACTATTTTTATGGCACGCATAAGAGAGCAATTGCGCTTCCCCAGCAACAACAGTTTATTACGTGAATTATTGATGTTTAAAGAAACAATATTTTTATTTTACGGGTTTTTTATTCATTACTTGGACTTTACGACCATATAATCGCATGACGCATAATAATCCTCAAGCATTGGGATTTACTAACCTTACGTAGTTTGTGAATACAGAATGCCCAATATCCAATTTATCAGTCGATACAATGCATTTCATGCTTAGAACCGGACTTTTGCAAACAGTAATTCAAGTCAATTATAGTTCGTTGATTCAACTATTATACTATAAAAATCATTATGATAATTTTTCTAATTGCTGTTGTTATCCTGAAACTTTTGTAACTGTATGCGCATACTAATAAAATTATGTGTGCAGACAACAAGCTGTCTAATTGGAAACATCCACCTACTGTCACAAAAACAGATGGTGATGGCGTAGCTGCAAATGCAATTAATAAAATATATTTTGGATACCTGCAAAATTTTACGTCGCAAAATCAGAACTAAAAACAAGCATTAAGCTTCAAAATAACACGATTCATCTTATCAACCAGGAACAGAATAAAATCTGCCGTGAACCTGACCCATCTGAGTTTAGAAAGGTTAACACATGACAGTTTTCCTTTGCCATAAACACCGTGACTGACGTTGGCGCAGTGGTTCTTTGGATGTTTAATCGCGGCTTTAACGTGTAATTTTATCAAATGGGTACATTTTCTTCCCCGATTCCAATGTTTTAGTCAGCTGTTTAGTTTGTTTTTTTATGTCCGAGCTTCCGAATATTGAACCTGCCCAGGGAATTCCTCCGATTGCCTTCATACGAGAGGGATCACCCATGAGCTACTGGAATATCCCTTGAAGTAGCAAACCAACATGACATTTGGCCAGTTTCACCAACTCTACTACGTTAATTTGGGTTTTGGGTCGCCGATTCCAAAGGGTTTCCATGATAACAACAAGTAAAAATGTTTGCAAAGTTATTTACCAGAGTTGGTGAAACGGGCTGTATGTCCAATTGAAAAGTGTTCGACATCTGGAGTCCATCTGCGAAAACAATTCAGTTAGACACACTTCTTTCCGAAATTAAAATCGGTAATCATTCCATAGAAGCTTGGATTTCTGGAAAATGAAAGTAACATCCACTGTCATATCAAACTGTCATACTGCTTCAAAACGAGGAAAACTACTTAAATAATTGAACAAGACCAGCGTAGTTGATACCGAAAATTATGGCAGTTGTGGACAGCCTTTCAAGTGTGGAAGATACGCAAAAAGCTGTTTACGCCCAAAGAGTCTATAATACAATTTATGCATCGCGGCTAACTTTTACCAGCGGTCAAGCTTCGCTATCCCTACCTAAACTGGATCTCGTTCAATGCACAAAAACCAAACAGAATCTCACCAGTAGAAACGTGTTTTAAAATCTTATATTTATCTGCGTTCATTTTAAGGTATGATCCCTATTTACTATTTACTCTACAGGTAATACGTGTCGACTTAGCAACGAGGAACGCCCTCTTGACAAATTAAAAGATCATAGAGATTTCCGATTTCCAGCAAATTGGCCTGAAAGAAATAGAAATAACATTGGAAATGCATTGTTCCGTGAATCAGATGGCTAATGCTGATGATGTGGCGGAATACAGTAAGTGTTATGATCTGGAATGATAGATTTGATTTCTTAGTTTTTAATTGTGGGTAATTTACTTGTTATTTTTAATTTTATAGTTTACATGTAATTATACTCAAATTGTTGTAATCGTAACGTTACGTACTGATGCGCGTTGTCGGTTTTGGATTAATGTTTTGTCGCAACGAACATGCTGATTCCGACATAGAAACTGTACAACACCGAAATCATTTGAACGCGCTTTTAAAGAAGCGATTTTTATTCAAAAATTCTCGAATAACATAAATCGCAACTTGGGTTATGATGTAATTCCTTGGACACCGTTTGTACTGGACTTCATTTAATTGTTTACAACAAAATTTAAATATTTAAATTTTCCAATTGTTTCAAATTTTCTTTTATAACTCTTGAAAAAGTCGAAAGCTATTCGACGAAAGCTAGAGATTTAAATAAATTTCCTCAACCTTTACAGCCAGAAATGTCTACGATTAAATATATTTTCTAGATCATCCAATGGTGCTTACGTAAAATATTTTATGTAAAGCTATGATAAATCGTTAGGAAATTTTTAATCAGGGATGTTGCTCAGTAAAGTCAGTTAAATCCTTTGCTGTTATCATATAAATTCTATAAGTATTTGTATGCAAAGTAAAGCACCTATTATATGAAACTGCAAAACTGCTGGTGTTCTGGCCATTCTTGGTGCATTAAGCCATACGGATAACATATGACTTTCCCTTATAATCCCCTCGTAAATTGTTTTGTCCATACCGTTTTAAAAAATGAGATTTTTGAATTTTTATGGGGCCGGGATTATGATACTGTCTTTAGATTTTTTGCACAAACCGTGACAGTAAGCAAAAAAATTATTTGGGTGTTGCTCTTTGGGTAATTATCTGTTAAAGAAGTCCGAGTTTTTTCTTGAGTTCCAGCTGCAAAATATTACACAAGCGAATTAAATGTAGTTCAATACTAAAGCCACATCCAAATATTTCCCGTATTTTACCTCTTGTAATATCTTACTATCCAAGTACGAGTTTTTCACGATTTGTTCAGCCCTTACATTTTTACCAATCCCACCTTTCTTAGTAGAAATCTCAGTCTTTTTGGTTTGTAGACCCCAATGAATCATAAAAGGCGAAGAAAGTACAGAGAAATTCCAGTTAGTATAAGATGCTTCTCGTACTTGTGAATTTCGGTCAAAGCCAAATCCCAAGAAGCGTTCATCATGTTCAGGAATATCATCAGGGCTCACGTAAAAAGGTTCATAATTTTTGGGTAACTTGTCAGGTAACTCATAAGCTACATAAATATTGTCGGTGTTATCGTCTTTTAACTCAATCCATCGCGTGTAGTTTGTGGGATTTTGACTTGGAGCGTAAGATTTTACATGAAACTGCCTCGCATCCCCAGTTTCAAAATATTCTTTCAATTCCGCTTTTGATTTTGGAAATGGTCGGTTATGGCTTAACTCAAATACGGGTATCACGTACGCACTTTTTAACAAAATAATTGTCAATTAGACATCACGTTATCGAATACAAATATAGTTGAACATGTGCTTACTTCTTAGAGGAATTGTGTCCGGCTTCTTGGAGTTGACTGAAGAATTCTTGAAGCTTTCCAGCCAAACCTGGCATTGGTATGATATCTATATCGGTCATTATATTCCAGTTAGCACTACAACCTTTCCTGGCGATATTCCGCATATGGTTTTGAGGATATACTTCCTTGAACGAAAGTTTTTCCAAGGATTTCGTTGGAAATGTTTGCAACAATGAATGCATGACATCCTTTGATTCTTTGCATTCATTCGTCTCATGTTTAATTAGTTTATCTACATACAAGTTGGGAAGGAAATCTGATGGTTCTAGGTCTACTTTGTCCCGAATTGCGATCGCCGGAAATGCTATATGGACCGTGGCTCGGTCTAAGTGTGATGGGAAGCATTGCCCCATGTAGTATATGAATATATTAAAAATGCGGAATTCCTCTGATGATGTTAACTGCACAGAGACGCTGAGTGGTCCTTCCCAGTTTTGTAGTAAGTGTGGTAACCAATATAATCGTTCAATGCTAGACTGCAATCAAAAATAAATAAACCCCGCAACGCGGAGAATAAGTAAGCAGCGAAGAAATTATGGTGGTAATAAATAGTGACATTAACCAGGATACCCAAGAAAACGTTACCATTTGTTATCATTAGTTACCATCCGTTATCATT
>JAAXOA010003703.1:0-11144 GCA_036561885.1 Salina celebensis
AAATTATGAAGCCCATGTTCTCAGCACACTATAATAATTTGCATTTTCAGACATTGCTGTTGCTGACAGTATAGTAGAGTAGAGTCCCGGTATCGATAAGATATCGAGCTGAACCCATGACTCACAACCCCAATGTTTGCATACAGGTGAGATAAGTTGGCTTTTATCTGAAGACTTATCTAAAATAAAATCATAAGCCGCATATGTATGCTGCCTAATACAATACTATGTATATATGTAATATGATATGTTATATTTCATTTTGCATTGATGGATAAAACCATATTTGTACAAATACAATGCATTGTATAAATTGAAAATCAAGTTAATGAATGGTAATTGAGGTCATCTGTGTGTGAGATAATTGGTTCCCATTGTTTACTCAGACAAAAGATTTTTTACTTTTCAATCACGGAGTTCGAAGAAGAGGAACAGGTCGAAAGTGAAAATGGAGAACTTGTAAATAGCGAATTTCGAAAGAATCCCGTTTCATCAAAAGGAAAAAAAAAGAATATGGAGTCTCGCCAGCAAACCCAGATTGTGTCACGAAGAGCCGGATTATGTAAGTAACTTTAAGGCACCTTGTACAAGTTTTTAAAAAACTATTTGTCACATTTAAAACTGATACGTAAACGTAATGGCCCTGTGTGATGTTATCCCTGCAGGGAAAGTCGTAAAAACATTGTTTATGCCTGCCCAGACCATTGCAAAACTAATGGTTGGGTGTGGTGGAAAACGTGGGAAAGGTATGCACCTTTTATAGCTTTGTTTCTTACTTTCTCCGGAATTTTTCAAAACAAAATACTTACTTTCACTTTTCAGGACAACCGAGACTTACCCTCAAAAGTATGCAACAAGCAAAAGATGCCTTTATCCGAGCTTCCCTTCACGGAGCTGTCAGTAGGTCTAACAGTAGAAGAAATCATTCAGTACTGGTGACTGAAAACGGCGGAGAAAGTAGCTACTTAAGAAGTACCATCCAAGTACCTTTTGACCCTCCAGTCCCGGTTGGCGATGGACTACCGGAATACGACGCTTCTACACCTGTTGCTGATGACGTAGTAAATTCTATTCCAGCGCCTTTAAATATTGCAGAGGCGGAATTACTCTTGGAATCTTTAGCTATAAATGAGAGTAATTTGCCCACTGATGCAACTGCATCTGCATCTAGTCAATCTCCAGGTCCTAATAACCAAGTAAACATTTCTACCGGTGCCAGTAATAATTTTTCGATATCAGAAGAATCAGTTTTCGCTCCCGTTTCTGAATCCGGAGAAAATCAAGATGCAAATAACAACTTTAGTGAAACGTCGCGTGTAAGGAATAGATCGATCTCTTTTTCACAGCCAACCTCAAGCAATACTTTTTCCAGCTCATCAAACGACAACTCTTCAGAGACTAGTGGAAGTTTAAGGAGGAGTAAAACATCGGCGAGCTTCAGCTCCGCAGTAAACGACAGCTTCCATGGATGGAAGCAATCATCGAGTGAAGTATCTCCTTCCCCTCCAGTGACATTAAGTAAAGATATCATAAGGATTAATAGTCAACTGTATACGGACGGGTCGTAAATTGGAACGATTCGAATTGTAAAATATTTTTGTTTTGCACTTTAGCCTACATACCAAGTGGACTGACAATAGGGGACAGAATTGTATGGATGAAAGACGACTACCCTGAAGCAGGCACTGTACGCTGGATAGGCAAAATCAGGGATCAGTACTACGCTGGGATACAATTCGTAATACATACAACATTAGCATAATGTCTAAAGATTAAATACTTTCTATCTAGCGGTGTAAAATCAAAATCATGTGGTTTAA
Organism: Salina celebensis; assembly: GCA_036561885.1. Lineage (NCBI taxonomy): Eukaryota > Metazoa > Arthropoda > Collembola > Entomobryomorpha > Paronellidae > Salina > Salina celebensis. The sequence continues at coordinate 1,821 of JAAXOA010003703.1, forward strand.
AATTCTTTCAGGACAAACCAGTAGGAAATTCATCAGGGCTTTACGCTTACGGAGCAGGGATGCATATGTATAAAAGACTCTTTACCTGTCAACTGCCATACGGCCGTTTTGTTTCTGTTAACGAACTCATTTTGTATAAGGATTACTTTGATCCCAAGTCCAAATCTGGAATAGTTTGTATAATATGTAGGGATGACTTTCTTGATGAATCGGATGCCAGGGAAGTCGATACTAGCTTTGAATCAATGAACATGGTCTCTACTAAAGTAAGTACCATTTTGATATGAAATTAAAAACTCAGGGGCAACGTGGGAAATTATAATTATTGTTTTTTTGTAGTGTGGCCATTTGTACCATTCAGGATGTCTCACACAGTGGTTCAACACGAAGAAGCGCAAAGAGTATGTAAATTATAAAACTCTTCACAGTTTTAATACGCTGATTGAATGATAGTTTCATTGTAAGTTTCTAAAACATTTGCAGATTCCATTGTCCATGTTGTTCACGGCGTATTGAACATTAACGAAGTGATTCGCATCTTTCCTTCGCAAGTTTAGACATTAATAGGAATTTGAAAACTGTATGGCTAAAGAATCGCGGAAGTTAAGTTTTAAAATAACATTTAAATGTATACTGTACTCTATAAATATAACGTTTACTACCGTATTGACTGGCTATACTTTTTGTTTATTGCATTGCAAATATTTTATTTTATTCATTAATTAAATACAGTAGCGAATGTTTTGATCCTGTCTCGCTATCATTTATGTAGCTTTTGTAGCTCACTTGTTTCAAAAAAATATCCCAATTTTACATATCCAATTGTTGACACAGTTGTCGCATTATCATTCACACACACTTGACAAATACCAGGATCAATTGTAGTTTGAAATTGTAATTTCGAGAGTAATTAAATTTATCCAGACTGCAATTACATTACTCATAACATAATCATCTATTTTTGTGAGTCCACGACAGCTAACATAGGTATTACGTGATGCAGATATGAATGAAAATATTATTCTTTACAAAATCCCTGATATGAATGTAGAGCAGGACATACATCAAGTGATTTTACAATTGAATCTAACTGCGATGCAGACAGACTGCAATTACAAGTGGTATTTATATCTCTATTGCTTTTTATGACCACGTTAAGCCTTTGATTTGGGTTTATAAACATTTTCCTTTTGAAAACTACGCGTGAATACAAATCGGGATGTAAATCAAGTGCGATAACGTGGGGAGTGATATTTCCTGTCATCATCATGACAACATTGACAACTGGAAAATATGTAATTATTTTTCCAGAGCACATCCCCCAAATCGCCAACCAATCGACGCTGCCTTTGAAATCACTTTTCCCCATCTTGCGCATGTTATCTTTTTCATTTTTATAGACTGTTGTCAAGGGATTTTTTATCAGTTACCATTTAGAACCTCAGGAATTACCTGCTCTCTTCTGCTCTTCGCTGTAAACCCCATGCGGCCTGGAATATTATTGGTGACAACGTTAGTTTGGGTCCTCCATTTTACTGAACCATTAGCTGGTTCTTTATAATCGTCAAGTGAAAGTTTACAGTTACAGTATGTATAGATGGTTTATTAAAGAATTCGGGGTAACGGCTTATCACAAACGATTTTGCCTAGAAGTTTGGTAAGTTTTTGAAAACATTCTCATTACAACAGTAATGTAATGTAATTTTGTAATGTGATCAAATAATATATACACATAATTCTAAAACTAAAATTCTATGGAATGATTACTCTAGGAGCTCAAACTGTCTGTAGCATAAGCTTATATTGCAAAGAATCCAGAACTGATCACATACGCATTGGACACGATATTTTGAACCAGTTTGTTTTGTATCAACAAGATTCACTATTGTTTCAAATATGCAAGCAAATGCAATTGAGCGGAGGCCACGTAAGTTTGTAACAGCACGTAAAATATAGTAATACTTAAACAAACATTAAAGGTAATTAATGGTTTATGACTTTCTTTAGCTCCTTCCCAATGTACGATTTGTTTCGAGCTGTTGCTGAGATACGAAAGGGATGAAACTCATCCCGATGGCTACGTACTCAGCCCAATCGTCGCCCTTAAATGTGGTCATTTGCTTCACACGAAGTGTACCATATTGTACTTCCAGAGCCAAGGGTCTACGGAGTGCGATGAATTGTACGTTAATATCATTGAAGGGTTGCCATGCAATCTAGGTTGTAGGTAATATACAAAAATGCTAATATGGTTGTCATAACATTTAGGAAAAACTGTCCATATTGTGAACGAAAGAATCGGTGGTGCGACATGAGAAGAATTTTGCTTACTCAGTCTCCAAGCGACGAAGATGCCACCTAAAAAAACGGACGACTCGGAAATGCTAATTGATCTTTCCAGTTCCATGGAAAGTATCACTGAAGAGGAATGTCCTCGTCCAAGTAAATGACTCTCAGAATATATGAACGGAACTTGTTGCTGGGTTACATTTCATTTGTTTTTTTTTAAACAACCTATCATTAATCAACAGCTCCGTCTTTGTGCACCATTTGCCACGATTATTTACTGGATTACGAGGATGCGGAGAAAGAAACGCTGCGCCCAATCGTGGCTCTTAAGTGTGGGCATTTGTTACAATACGGAATGTAACAATAAATGGTTTCTTTTCCAACAAGGCTCCGATGACGATGAATTGTAAGTTGCTTAAGAATATTTCCAAAATCCGCATTTTTAAAGTAGTGAATCATATGAGTTCAACCAACTTTATAATTTTTTTACAGGAAAGAGTGCGCCTACTGTAGACGCAAGAATAGATGGTGTGACACCATAAGGATCTTGCTGACCCTCTCAAACCCTTCTACCGAAGAGTAAACAGACGGGACAATTTGGAACGCATGTTAAAATCTTTATAGTATAGTCATAATAGAAACTACAAACCTATTTTAAATGGGTAGTTTAGTTGTCATCATTAACATCTAACTGCAGTGAACTAACTGCTATTTAGTCATTAAGTACACAAATCTGCTGTTATACATTTGACTTATGACATACATAATTATAGTGTTATCAAGGTCATGCAGTTAGGTACTAATGTTTTGGGCCGTCTTGGGGTAACGTGAACCAAAGTGTTAAGTTCAGATTAATTACTAATACATGCGTTTCAATATAATACAAAATATGGGAAATTCATTATACTATATCATTATGAGGTGGTACTTCAAAGTATACCTGACTGGCAATGTTAAATACAGATAGCAACTGATTTCATTTGAGTATGGAATTGGAACCCATTTGAGTTAGTCATTCGGAAATTTTATCTATTCACCACCTACTTGATTGATGCACTATGGTTTTGATTAGTTGTTAGTTTAATCTAGACTAAACAAGATATAAACTCGTGCCTGTGGCAAGCAAACATGACTAACGACAATATTTTGACTATTTTTTTCATAAATGCAAATTTATAAGATATGTTGTGGTTAATGGTTTCAACGTGTGTCGTTGGCCGATGGGCAAACCTGGACTAGTTAGAGTAAGCAAAACCACTACTGTTGACTGTATTGGTGTATTGGCAAGAAATATTACCACAAATATAAAGTTTTTGAGAAGTAAACTAAAACTGTATTTCTGAAATATTAAATCGCTTGAAGAGTTAAGCGGAATGCCACAAGCTAGAATATGTCTTTGGAACTATTGTTTCTTTAATGCATTTTCACATAATGTCTGTTACATTCATGATTACTGATTATTAAAAATAGACAGACAGACCAAAATCTAAGACATTCTCTGTGGTTCACTTTCACTATCGCTCAAAATGGCACGTGGAAGAAACCTTCTTCAAGGAAATGTAGACTGACTATACTTGGAACTTCCTATTCCTTCTACGATTCATTATAAATTCTGCGAATATAGGGCTAAGAATATTTTTTTAAGGTACATCCGCCATGCGTGGAAACGGTATATAAAATACTGAAATATTTATTTCTTTGTCTGCATTTGTGACTTGGGGTTAGTCGAGTAGATTCAGAATTGTTTTGAGGAGTCTAGTGAATTTTGTCTCATTTTGGCCAACTCCAGTTTCCAGAACAATGGAAGTACAACAGGTTCCACAATTGAGCCACTTCTCAAGGCCCAAAAAGGCTTCGTTTTTGCAGCGAAGTGCTTCAGTGGCTTCGTTACTAGCTTGGAAAGATAATTTTGAAATCTACTCTGGAAAATTCAAGCAAAAATCTAATTTTGTTAGCCACACAAGCGAAAGGAGCATTCCTGACAAGTTGGCAAATGAAATCGGTACTATTTATAATACTGGACCAGTCAATGATTTGCCTCCTGAGTATCCCGCAATCATTGTGGGGGATGATCTGCCACCACCACCATTTGACGATGAATCCGTGCAAACAACACATGCAAAATTTGGCCAGGATTTTACTGCTTTGGAAAGTTACTTGAAAAGGAAACTTTCATTCAAAAANCAAACAACACATGCAAAATTTGGCCAGGATTTTACTGCTTTGGAAAGTTACTTGAAAAGGAAACTTTCATTCAAAAAGAAAGGGAGCCACTTTCGAGATTCACAACTTGAAGCTGCAAAAGTTTTCCAGTGGATGTTTGAGCTTCCAGAGGGTGACAATTTAGAAGAATTTCTTGATGCTTATGGCATACCTACAAAAGGCGTGGACATGACTGATCTCAAGGGAAAGTTGAAACTGTTTATACAAGAAGGACTGGTTGGAGTGACTGATATAAATACAGTTGGACAAGAGAAAAAGCCAAAAGGTAATACATGACCTACAAAAGGCGTGGACATGACTGATCTCAAGGGAAAGTTGAAACTGTTTATACAAGAAGGACTGGTTGGAGTGACTGATATAAATACAGTTGGACAAGAGAAAAAGCCAAAAGGTATACAATGCTAAGTTATAAACTGTTTATTCTAGCTTGATAGTTTTTTTTTAAAAAGTTGCATTACTTAATTTTAATTACCACAAATTAATTATTGCTTTCATTTTACAGAAAGTGATAAGAGCACTCCAGCTTGGAAACGGCAAATGGACAATTTGGAAGAACTAGCATATGGAGATAACTTAGAGAAATGGTTGGAAAGCATTGAAAAATCAATTGCTTTCATATTTACAGAAAGTGATAAGAGCACTCCAGCTTGGAAACGGCAAATGGACAATTTGGAAGAACTAGCATATGGAGATAACTTAGAGAAATGGTTGGAAAGCATTGATGTCCCATACTTCCGACCAATTCCAGAGACGAAACAACAAATCAGAAAATATCTTAGCATTGCAGAAAATGCTGACGCAAAGAAAGCGTCTGTAGCCTCCATTCCGTCTGCAGATCCCATGACGACCAGTCCTTCCATTGATGCAAAGGACTTTCCTGAGTTGTGTGAGTTGCACTGTGATAGTATTCTTGCATTAGGTGCCAATAACGAGGACGCATAATGACTTGCCTTCTTAAATGTTAGTGCCAAAATGGAAGGAGCTTCTGGAAAAAATGGGTTCCGTGAAGAACGAAGATGATCTCGACAAGTGGTTGGCGAGTTTGGATGTACCACATAACATTAACAAAGCTGAAGTTCATGCACAGATAAAGAAATACTTCCGTCATGAAACGTACGACAATTTTAAAGGTATACATCTAATTTTCATAAGATCTCGACAAGTGGTTGGCGAGTTTGGATGTACCACATAACATTAACAAAGCTGAAGTTCATGCACAGATAAAGAAATACTTCCGTCATGAAACGTACGACAATTTTAAAGGTATATATCTAATTTTCATTATGATTATTTCATAAGGTTATATATTTAATTTAATACTTCATTGATATTTTATATTTCCCATTCTTTCAGGAAAAGCATTGGTTATGCAGGACAACCACTTGGCCAAAAAGCTTTGGGAGAAATTTGAAGGTTAATTTTTTGTTGTTGCTATATGTACATACCCTAACTGAATGTGTTACTGTTACTGCGCAATACCACAATGGCTAGCCATTTAACCACACATAAATTCCCATTTGTTAGAAGTTAACTTGACATACAACAGACTTGTGTTTACTAATTACGTTGTTTTTATATTTTAATTCGTAGATGCCAGCATTTTGAAAAAAGTTGGACTCATTGGTGGAACCACCGCAGTACTCGGTATTGTGGCTGTACTGAGTGCAGCCATGTTCTCTCTAGGTAAGTAGTAATTAATGAGAATTGCATACGATAGCTTAAACTACGTCAACTTCATAATAAATGCTTTAAACTCAACTATTTTGTTGTTTGTAGCCATTCCTGCGGCGCTGGCGACAAATTCGTTTTTCTCGGAAGTATTTGTACAATATTTCCTTCAGAGGCACGAAGTTGCTTTTAATTTACTTAACTTTCATGCAGCAAATGCCAAACCAATGTCAACAGCATGGGCTAAACAGTAACGTGCTATGGAAATATTGTTAAAATATAGTCAGACTAAATTCTTCGTTTGTCATACGTCTTTATTCATAGATGGTAGAGGGGAGTATTCATACATGTGTTATTGCGGTTAAAGCACTAATTTTAATAAATAATAGTATGTTCTATGAATATGAATTATTACTACAAATAGGAATTAGTAAAATATCAGTGTGAGTTGATATTGAATTGACAAACGAATTCAATTTTTTGTGGAAAGATGACTGACTGACCATTCCCAAGCTATAACTGGGAAATTGTTTGACAAGTACATTTTAAAGCTAAACTTACTTCTCCATTTCATAAAAATAGATGGCTCGACTGCCACTTAACTAACGAAGTGTTGGGAAATGTTAATCTTAGTATGGCATAAGAGATCACCACTTGTCTGGATCCTCATTATCATCGTGAGTGGATGGTTTTTCGTTGTCCGTAGAAACACTCCTGTTTCGGTTGAACCTGGGTATTTGATTTACAGCGGATGGTTCCCGAGGTAATCGTGGTCGCATTCCAGACGCATTCATCTGACCAGACATACGAAGAGGTAATTGGCCAAAACCTCCATCTTGGGCTCTTGGATTTCCGCTGGTAGGAAATGGAGCGTCCCCAGCGCTTGGAACTCGCCGATTAAAACGTTGAGTAGGAGGCGCGTACATCAGTGGTGCAATAACCGGTGTATTTGGCATGCCTTCAGGGGGCGGATGGAAGGGCAGCGTCGAAATCAGGAGGACATTCTCCCTAAAAAAACATATCTCATGTAATTTGAACCAACAAAATCTTCATCTTAAAAATCATTATAAAGTTTCGAGTAGAACTCACTAGCTTCATGATTTGCAATGGGAACTTCAAAACGTCTTCAAACCGAGGTGGCAGTCGTGTCCGTATCGCCTTATTCAAGCTCATCAAAATGTCGCGGTCGTAAGTAACCCGGCATTCTACAAACACATTTACATTGAAAACGATCAGTTGTTGTAGGCCGAAACCAGAAGACATTAGTCTTAAAACGAGTGTTTGCATACTTTTGACTTTAGTCCCAACAGCGGCATCACTAGAACGCTTTAGATCAGATCCGTCGTTCACTTGTGGCTCTACCGAAGGCATGATACCCTGGGCTTCAACAGGAACTTCGGATGGCAAATCGGTTTCAACGCATGCATCAACGGTGGTTTTTACATCTTCCCCATGGCCGAACCGGCGTCTCGCGAAAGTTCCACTGAGATAGCCTTTAAAAACATTGTTCTTTAAAGCGACCACCTAATCGTGATTAAAATGGATTTACCGAGTTAAGATTAGAAAGCATACCTTGCGCATTGGAAGCGTTCTTTGCAGCATCTTTCACAGATGGAGTAACAATGAGATCCAACTGTATTCCAAAAGGGGCTTTCATGGCGGGTGGGAGTCTCTTTGTTCCGTATCTGGTTAAACATGTACAGGAATATATAAAAATCAGATCATGCAGTGATCTAACATCTAACCTTATAAACAAATTGGATAGTTATGACTTCTAGGTTAACTTACAAGTGCATCGCCACTAATATCGCATCAGCTTTGTTTCCATAATAAATGGCTTCAATGAATCCATACTCGCTCAGGTTGTTCATCAGATCAAAGTAGAGTTGAGCAGTAGCATCAGAATAATTAGGGAAGTTTTTGATCATCACGAACCATTTCGCAACTGGCCAGTATGAGGTTCTTGACAACACAAGTTGCTGCTGTACCTGATGCTCGGGAGATATCAGGTGATGAATCCAGGTATCGTAGTCTCCAAGAATGACGTTATTCCCGTGGGCACCTCCAGCCGGGCACACCTCACAAATGAACTTCATCTTTTCCTGAATTAGTCCACGTGGTTATCCTACTTCCACCCTTCCACCGGTTTTCGACTCTAATCGCTGGAATCTCCAAACTGATCCAATCAGTCCACCAAATACAAAATGACACGACTAATTAGTAATCATAGTTTAATTATTTTTCCCTCGAAACCATCTAATTCTTATTTTTTACTAAACAATCTTCACCTTTGGTTCATCAAGCTTACGTCAGTGGTCTACCTAAAACAAAAGTCTAGTGAATTTGTTCCCCATCTGTCCCGACCTCGAGTCTCCGATTCGCGTACTTTTCAGAGAGTGTGGTCAACTTGTAAAAAACCAACGGAGGAACAAAGCTCAAGTAAAAATTCTAACGCAATGTCAACATGAGAAAATGTTTTTTCAAAAAGACCGAGAACATTCGTGAACAACGGTCATGATCAGAGATTTTTTTTTTAACTGATGAAAACAAAAACAATCTGGATCTGAAACGTAAACAAACTTTCGTCTTTTCCAGTATCAAACACACGTACTGATGTTACTGCGAGACTGCAAGCAAGGTGACTTCAAATTACATTTTCTCATGGACACGAACTACTTTTTACTTGTAATGCCTCATGCCTCGAGTTCTTGAAGGATGTTTTGTCATTGGTCAACGATTTTTAAGTTTTTATTAAGTTTTTATTTTTATCAATATGCTAATTACTTATGGTTCGTAGTTAACAAACTGCAAATCACAGACATTTAAAAATATAGTTTTCTACATGGGCATGCGTGCGTGTGCGTTGTTAAAAATTGAATACATTTTGGAGGTTGATTGAAGATTTTTAGTGAATTTGCATACAACACCTTTTTAACATAAAGTCTTTCCCAGCCAACACGGACGGACAAATGCTTTCTTTTCGTTGGAATTGGTAGACTGTTAAAAAATGAAGACTAAGTATGGATTATAACAATCTATGCAAAGTGCCGAGTTCCGTACATCTACATGGAGTTGACTTTGTTTAAAGTAGATTTTAAAATCTGCAAACGCATAAATTAGCCCGTTTACAAACACCGCACCGTT
>JAAXOA010003704.1:0-11144 GCA_036561885.1 Salina celebensis
TAAGCTCGGTGGATCGGTAGCAATTCGAAAGTAAGCACGACCTCCCAATGCTTGCTCGTTTGACCAGTGTTGACCTTCCTCCAGTTGTTTGTCTCGGGCATCCAAACTAAAAAAAATAGATAAGAGACGATTGAGAACTCTTGTAAAGCAGTTTTCTTGCTCTAGTTTAAGTACTCTAAAGCCAGAAGAAATGTTCATAAGCGCTTAGGACATTTTGCACACACACATTAGTTTGTTTTGCAGTACTATAAAATATGTCATATTTACAGATTAGCAATCGTTTCGGTAATTTCGCCTGTCGATTTTATATAACTGTTTTTGACGTCCATAAATAAGGCCGTTTCTATTTCAAATTGGCAATTTATGTCAACTCCAACTGGAATTGTAGATCAATTTACTATGAAAAAAACCTAGGGCTATTTGCAGATGAATGAACTGTATATGCGCAATGATTTACTGGGAATATTGGAATTGATGGTTCCATCTTTAAAAGGAAGTAAAAGAAATAGTTTTTCACTTGGCGTTTTCTAGTTGAATGCTTACATTTGTTGCAAACCTTTTATGGATGTATATCATTGAAAATAGCATTTTTGAAGCTGAAACATCAATAAGCCTCTATAGAGTTAATGTTTTTCTGCTATGGTTAAGTATTTAAACTTTCATCTAGGATAGTAATATTATTTCGTACAGGTTACAGTCTGCGCATTATGTATTTGCATTTTGCAACGAACATAAAATGAAATATTACTTTCAATATAACAGGCAAGTCATTTTTATCCAGCTAATGTGTTCATTAACTTTAATTCTCAATTTATTTTGTTTTGTGCCAAGACTGCCCTGCAAATGCAACTCGTTTGCAATATATCCAGTTTCTTTTCATTATACACCATCAACTATGGCTCTGCTACCTATAAAAACGTGTTACAAAACCAAACGAAATTCACATAAAGTACAGTAGCAGAAATGTGAAATGAACTTTTCGAGGTTTTTGCACAAAATCATGCTCATAAAACTTTTTTTCCTTCCAACTAGCATTCAGCTCCATTAATGTTTTTTTTTTCAAAGACCAAAATGTGATAGGTAGCAAGAGCAGATGTGAAAGTCAGCTCGATTCTTGGCTGAGCGCAACACAGAATAAAGTGGCCATTTCTGTGGATATACTTTGAGCAGAGTTATGAGATCGGTACTATAAATGGTGAATGGTTGATGTTGCATTGTTCACATCTTTTAGCGTAAAAATTATGTCGTAATAGGTCTTTCATGGGAAGTTGGATGTAGCGGCGCAACTACCCTTATGTATTATTTTCAGATATTTTAGTATTACAGAAACCTGGTAGCCACGAAATACAGATTGCAGCACTTGCATAAGTTACAGCATATGCATAGTATAGTACGAATATAATATGCTTGGCCATAATATACTGATATAGCAAGGGAATTTAACCATCATTCACTTACCATTAGTAAAATTTAAAACCAAATCATGAGACATTCTGTGCAAATGGAATAGTGCCCATTGGTACGTAATTAGGAAGAAAGGAAAATGATACACACATCAAATGAAAATCATTGTATGTCTGCTACTACATAATGTAAAGCCCCATTAACTTTGAAGGAAGAACTGCAGTTGCTCATGTGGTCTGCTTTGAAAGTCTCACAATGACTGGTTTTAAAACTTTCTATGCATTCGCTAATGTACATACGTGCTACATGGCTGCCCACATTTTTGTTGTCACTCATAAATACATACAGGTTTTGTTCAAAATGGGATTTCTTCCCGGAATTCAAGCACATAGGATGCTGGTATTTACGTCATTCTTACCACAATTTGGAGAGAAATATGCCTTTCCCGTTTGCCCCAGTATTTCAGCCAGCATATACGTGAGAAAATTGTTACAGCCTCATGTGTGTCTTTCTCAAGAAAGAGAAAATCTAGTTTCAAGTTATAAAGTGCTCATTTCGCTAACGACAATTTTCAGGTCACACAGCTGAGGCCTCACACATCTCACCTCAGTTATGTAGGCGGCAGTGGAGGTGGACAGATCATCACAAGGTACCAGACAGCCTCCATCCTTCTCTTCTCACCACATACTTTCTTTTCATACATGGATTTTAATGTCAACAACCCTTTCTCTGAAGTATTCCGCAAAATCTGAGCACCTTTCTCTCAGAATTATGAAAATCTATACGTGTTCTGTATAAAGTTTAGTTCTCGTAACTTGGGATCGTATCGTATGAGCCGCATACGAATTAATACACCTGTTTCCGGTACAAGAAAATCCATTATGTGACCAACTGACCAAACTTTGTACGACAGTCATAAAGAGAAATCAGTATAACTTGAATGCAGCGCCACAATTCTTCCGGAGCAAAACTGCTTGTTGTAAACTACATGGTGAAAGGGGTGTGGATATTTTGTGTATGCCTTTCACCAACTCTAAGTCGGTGTTCATGACAGGCATAAAACGGCGACCTATTTTCTCCGAGATTTTTATGGAAACAAAAGACAAGCAAATTGATAATAACATTCCTCGATATGTCGTTTCTAGAGTAAATCAGGACTTTCCCAGCTCCAGCTGGATTACTTTTACGAGCTATGTATAAGTTTATGCTGTGTGTTTACAAGTCTACACAGAACTACGAGTTATGAAGGCTTCTGAGTGAGTCGAAGTCAACCATGAGTACTACCCCAAGGATTTATTTCCAAGAACGCTGGTTCTACGTATATTTCATACGCTTCGATGAATGCAACAGAACGTGCATTTTAGAATTTTTATATGAAAACTCAGAGGAACTATAAGTAATCGTATATTATGTAATGAGAGGCTGTATAAGGGAACTTTTATTCGATACGCATTCCATAGCGCACATCTAGAAAAAACTGGCAGATACGCTGAGCTTCGGGCAGTCCGTGGAGCTATGAGATGAGAAAATTCATGGAGGATCTCACAAGTGATAGCTTGTCCAGAGACCAAAAATGCCAAGAGAACATGTGAATACCATGTGACTTTTTTCAGTTTCGTTGGGAGGGAAATTATACTGTTCTAGGGAATTGAGGAATTTGTACTTTACTCTGCCTGCGATTGATGTGTTATATTATGTTTCATTTGGGATGGCTTGTTTTGCCAGTTGTGTAGTTTACCATAACAATTTTATTTAAGACCAATGTTCGAAACATGATTTCCTGTAAAAACGGAAAAGTTTATTGGCAATTACGTAGCTTATGCAATACCATACATTTTCCCTTATGATTAAGAAAGCCCTTTTATGGAAAAAGGTCGAATAAAAATTTGCTGTTAAGCCAAGACATGTAACGTGTACAAAATGTGTAGCCTAGTACAGTAGCAATTTCGTTGTTACCTGTAAATAACGGTGTCGTTTCTAGACCACAGCACCAATCGTATTTTCTCTCCAGCGTGGGCATTCAGGTCACAAGGCAGCTCAGCAATGTTTCCCAACAAAGCTTGAACTTGGTCTGAGGAATCTAAAAAGAAACAAAAAATCCGAAAATGTTAAACCTGTATTGAAGCATTAGCAGGTTCCATTATTCATAAGATTACATAAGAAACAGGAGGCTTTTCAGAACAAATGTGTTGGTTTCAACAAATTTTCACATTTTCTTTTGTCCAAAATCGATTATTAATTACAGTACTAAACAATTCATGAGCTAATAATCATATATCTTTAACGCAGACCTCCAGTTGGCACTCAGCAAGCATTTGTGGTCATTGAGTACGAGGTCTTTTGAATATGCAATGACAAAAAAACACTATAACCCTTTCATTGAAGGGATAACGTCTTGTTTCAGCTTTTACCAAGTCTTACGAGAAGAAATGGGTTCAAACAGAGTAGAGGAAATTACAGTGGCATTGATCCATCCGGGGAGTATGCATAATTTAGGCACATCCGAGCTGAAAAACTTTCTCAAGGGCTACTTACTCTCACCACTGCACTATTCTCACTGCAGGCGATCTGTTTTATGTTGTTACGCTCTTCCTGCTTTCACGAGGTTGTTTATTACCCAAATATAATCTCCCAGGAGATCGCACACGCTAACAAAGTTTATTCCAACTTAGGATCTCACGTTTACCGCTTCATACTAGTTTTAAAGTGTGAGAAACCCATAAGGTGTTTCCTCTAGAAAATTCCCTTGTGAAATATACCATCATGCATTATACGGGTTGTAGTAACCAGCAAATATCTTACCCACTGACCAGGAAAAAAAACTAAATTACTAGTAGGCAAAAATGCTAAAAACCGGAACTCTTACAAGTTACAAGAAAAGGTTAAACAAGCTTACACATAATTCATAATGGGATATATGATAAATGTCTGTACAAACACAGAATTTTTAACATTTTAAAGTAAATACTAATTAAAACCGCATATGAGCAGTTTCAAAATATGAAACATACCATTGTGAGAAAGTTATTCCTAAAGATGATTTTTATTTTATCTGCTTGACTGTTTTTGATTTCAAAAACAGCATACTTACGTACGTACGTAGACAAAAAACTTCCATTTTACAAGCAATAAACAAGATCAGTCAACCTTGCATTATTCGAAGAAACCGAAATTTGCTTTTACTTGGGTTTTCCCGAAGCAATTGATGTTCGTAGAAGTGATGGCTTGAAACGTGTTTAGATAAAGCAATGATGTTTTCATTGCATTATTTTGGCCGTCAATGTAAAATAAATATTTCTGTCAACGGTTGTAGACTGGTATTGCGTTTAGCACAACTTTTCATGATGTGATCTACTTAAATTTCCGTGAAAAACTTAAAATGATGTGTCTCGAGATATTTGATATTTCCTGGAAAAGTGAAAATGCTCCAAATGTCTTTATTGAGATGATAAAATCCTCCATACCTTATGTAAACCCTGATATTACTTTTAAAAAGATGTACATACATGCCTGTATACTATACCTTCCTACTTTGTAGTTTGAAAATGTGCATAACATCAATGCAACTTTTCTATGAAATGTTCACTGTTCAACTAACTTTTTTGTATTTAGTTCACTATTAAGTCAATTCAAAAGTAATTGCGAAGCTTACACCCAATGTACCCAAAAAATCCAATTGAGTCCAACACTCGAGGTGCTGTATGAGTCGAATTTGATTGATTAAAATATAGAGTTTGCGTCAAAAAGCCACTTTAATTGTGAAAATGCGCATGGGTATGTTGGTGGGACCACAGCTATAATATAGAAGAGGAATCCAATCAAGTCTGTTCATATCATACATATCAATATCAATCACTACTTTTAAGTTGTACTTTTTAAAAAAATCATCGACAGATTAACAACGCCTTGAACGAGAAAACGGGAATTTCTCAAACCACAAAAAAAATCGTTATGTTCGTCCGATTGTGACCACTTTGGTTTGGAATTTGGTTCTAAAGTAATAAAGAAAAGGTGTGTCTCCGACTTTGGTAAAAGTCCCGCAGTAAAGTACCAACTTTCTTTAAAAACTTGTCGTGTTTGCATTACCAGCATAGTGAAAACAAACTGCACACTGCTTACATAAGACCATCACTTGAAGTATTTACATCTAGTATTTCTGCAAGTACTTTTCTCCCTGACGCTATATTTCCTCTTAAAAATCTACAAACAAAATGAAGTAGGCAGTGAGGGTGGTGCAAAAAGTCTCAACTTTTTCATAAAAGAAAGTTTTTCTTCATTCTCAGCAAAGCGATAATATGGAAATGCACCTTGTGAAAAGTGAAAAGATATGTAGGAAACCAAACGAAAAAAGATTTTAAAAATACTATCTTCCGCTTTAGGAAGAAAGGAGCAACACAAGCAATAAACTTTTTTTATCTGTTTGGCAACACACAGTAAACTTACTCGACGAGTGCGGCCCAGGAGAAAGTTGAAGACAAAAACAGAGTTAAGAAATAACCAAGTCGACGAGGAATGGAGAAAGCAAACGAATTAGAAGAATGAAGAAAAGAGCTCTCTCCTGCTCTAATTAGGAATTTTAATTAGTGCCTTTCTACTCGATAACGTAAATGTGCGCGTTAGTGATACGGACTTGGTATGATGATAAGATACATGAAACATATTAGTTTAGTTTCAGTAGAAAGAAATTCTCCCGCTGGAGTTTTTCGTAGTCGGATATTATTTACTTGCATTTTTTTGTCCTTAGTTAATATATTCACTAAGATTACATTAAAAGTATATTGCTCCTATGGAAGTAGCAAAGGGAGAGAGATGAAAAAGAACGAAAAAGAAAGTTTCTTGTAGACACACACACCTTTCTCGCTTCAACTTTGAGGAAGATACTCTTTTCTTTATTTTCAGTTTCATTTTATGAGCTTATCAACAACATTCTGCTTTTCAGCATTTTCTACTTTCTCCCGAGTCAGTACTACTTCCGTACTTTCAAAACAACACATTATTGAACTAAGAAAACTTGCTTAAAAGGTAAATGTATTATACTCAAGCTGACAAGGAAAATTGCCGAGTAGTGATGATAATTTGGCTTCAGTTAAATGCAGCGAGTTTACAGCTCAGAAAATTTATTCATGGCAGATGTGAAGCTTTGAACTGTTGCTTTCACCGCTGTCTATTTTAAAGCAAGGAATTACCTGAGAAGAAAAACCCACCAGGTTCTTGGGTTAAAGGAGATGATGCCTTATATAAAATTAAATATTCTTTAGTTATTAAGGAATATTTCGTGTGTGAATAACATCACATTTCGCTTAAAGGTTACTTCATGTCGTCAAAATTGCATATTAGGTAGAGGTAGTTACTAATTCATGTCCTAGTTTCCTGGTACAGTTGCATTGCTCTAAGACTATAACTTAGTGATAAAAGAACAATCGTTCTTACGCTAATGAGTTAATACTTGGGCGAGCTTCTAGACAGCGAAAGCATTATAAATTAACCCTTGGGCTTGTCAACAGAAATTGACACGTGTGTTTGTAACACAAGTAATCCTACATTCCACGCTTAAGATTCAAAAGGGCATTAAGATTTATTTATATTTTATGTATCCGTCACCCGTTCATAACGGTGCAGCGAATATATTCAAATAAAGCAAGTTCTGCGAAAAAAGGTAAATGAAATTCGACTCCTTATTGGTTCACTCCTGCTCCTACTGCGTTCGTCTTGTTTAAGTAGTTGAGAAGATTCTATTTTTAATCCCATGCGATTTTTAATTCTCGATCTACAGCGAAGTTAGTTCGCACCAGATCATCCGAAACAAGATAAACTAAGGAAAACTTTTGTATAACATAGTTTCTAGTAAATATCGAATTCTGACGATATAACTACGCAGCACTCAAAGTATAGTTACAATGCTCCAGTGGCTCCGATTTTCTAGATTTTCATGATGCGCATCCAAAATATTCCTACAAACTTACAACATAAGTTTTTTGTAAACAATCAAGGAGCAAGTAAGCAAACTCCACTTACAACGGCCCACTTAACTTTTCTCTCATTTCCATTGCAAATATTTTTTCTTAAAAGATTCGCAAACAAAATTTATCAAAAAAGCTACGCAGACTTACACCCATCAATATACATACATACAACCTAGATAGTATTTATGTACACATCGTTTACATCCAAAAGAAAACTTACATAACTCGTCGTGATACACATCTTAGGTTTCAACAGTATCTTAGTCGTTCGCATTGTTACTTCTAACATTTCGCTCATTAAAACTAGGTTACAAGCTGTAAACGTAATTGTTGCTGATGCCTTTAGAGCTGAGTGCATCTGCTTCGAAATGTTGCTAATTATACAAGACCTTAGGGCTTCCATTCACGGTTCGATGAGTTCACAATACCACTGTTTCCATCATGGTGGTGTATTCTCTAAAGTACATATGTGGATCTTTCATCAGATATAAAATCAAGCCTGCAAAATGTTCCACTGCATGTTTCTCTCGACATGACATTGCTTTTTCTATTCACGTTGCAACCACGAGGCATTTTCGTGCACCACTTTATCAAAAAACAAGCCAAAAGGTTTGAGTTACATATAACAGAAAATGATGATCGACAGGCCTACCAATTTTCTGGAAGGATCCAGCTATTTTCCTTTTTTCTTGTCTTATAAGGACCCATTCAATTATAGGAGAAGAGTTACATGATGATGACTGCCAAAAAACTCTCAAGTCTACACATAAATTTTCCTTGTAGTGTCCTTTGGACCCAATGCCGTTTCGATGCGTGCTCGGAAAGGCAACTTGGTTGAAGTAGCTTTGAATCGTGATCATACACGGCTATTCACGGGAGCCCGTTTGAATTGTATCTTTTATTTTCAATTGAACAGGAAAAATTTGGGATTCTAACGTAGTTTATCTTTCGTTTTCCTGTCATGTCATGGCTTCTTTGCTCCTTTTCCGGGTCCATTCTGTCAATGGATGTAGTTACCATTAAACAAATAATTCACTACAAGGATCTCATCTCAGTGTGGAGTATCATCATATTATACAAAATGATAGCAAAACTTTAGATACAACTCAGAATGTACGGTAAATGTTTATCTCTTGCTCAGTCAATTGTTATAATACTCGTGATAATGTCTTTCCCAATTTCGCTCCAGTACCTGTTTACTCTACTTTCTTTCCATGTCATTTGATAGGATACTCATGATAAAAAGCCACTGTATGCAGGCTGAGTGACGTTTGAACTGAGATAACAGTGTCTTCGTATTCTCGTTTCATTTTCAGTAATTGATGCAGTGTAAGCAATTCCTTGAAACAAAACGGGAGAGAAGCCCGCCCGAAATCCATGTAAATTGGGCTCTCTGCCTTACTCAATGTAATTGTATCAATATCCTTCCTATAAACTCGGCTTTTATGCGTATTATAACGATCATGACCCCACTTACCGAGTATCAATAAAAATTGTGCTTTCTCCACACAACCCTACTTACACCACACTCACCACAGAAAAACAGGCTGAAAGTAAAATACTCTTTGACATTCGATAATAATAGAAAGGAGCATGAGGTTATTTTGACTGCGCTCCGTAGCAGTTAGTAATGTCTTGCATTATAATTATATGGAAAGGGAAACGGGAAGGGCAGTAAAAACGTATTATTATGCCCTCTACTAGCTCTCGTGTTTCTCTCTTGTCCCATTTTCTCACATATGACATGAGCGAAAAAGAAATCGACAGAATACAAAAAAATCTATCCTGAAGACAATATAATACAGCTATTGTTCTCATATAGAGTTTTCTTCTGTACACACTTCGAGGACATTCTTCTCAGCACCATTTTATTTCGGTGTGCAAAAGTTACTAGAGTGATGTTAGAATTAGCCCCGACAATCCTAAGAATGTTCTCCCTGACTGGAATATAAGCGTCTGCTTTTAGATTTTTATTAGACTCAGGCATGACAAGAAACTGCTCTGCCAATTTTTTTTTTGCCTTCTCCTCTTTCTTTTTTCTGTTCTTTGCTTCTATAGATACACTCTGCTTATTTCTCGTATTCTGGAAGCTTTCTCGGTATCTTTCCCTTCTCCATTTCATTTGTACTGGTCGCGTAATTGCTTCTGTATGTCTACCCAATGAATCTATAGCTTAAAAGGAAGTATAAAAAAGTACTAGAAATTTTCTTCCTTCAGTTCCACACTCTTTTTTAGCAAACTATACACTTAATAAGTAGCTTTGGTATATATCCAACCTATTCCCATTGGACTTGTGCCTTTCTACTTGAACTGTGATCATATCAGCTCATAAAGTTATCTTTGTGCAGACCAAAAAAAAGCACGACTATGACCATGATAGTCATGATAATAATAATAAAAGCAATAATTCTGCATAGTCCATGCATACATATGAGAGTTTCAAGTATAAACTCTCTTTTTTATACTAACTACATTTGTATCCATTACTCCAACTAATAAAAATCCTGTTAACTAGGCTTTCATATTGGGATACCAAAGAGTTCAACAAATCTTTCTGACTTTCTCTTTTCCCTTGCTTGCAGTAGCACTCTGGCATTGTCGTAGTTACTGTTCTCTTGAAAGCAACGTGGATCGACTTTCTATACTGTCCTTTTCTATGTAGAGACATATATTTCACTCTTGTTTTCAAAACTTCTATTTTTATACCTGTCATTTGTTCCGTATGAAAAAGCACTGGTATGATGAACAGAATATAAAAAGTGACAGTCGGGATTTTTCATTGCAAGTTTTTTTATATATTTCAAATCACCCATTTCCTTTCATCATTACTTATTTGAATCGTGCTAATGGATAAAATGTGAGCGATTCTTTGTCTGCTTCTGATAATGATTTTTTCTTCTCCTTTTCCAACTTGCATTTGTCTCGATCAACTTTTTTTCTTTTAGGGTTATAATGCCCTATACTCCTGTTTTTTTCGGCAAATCTACTGCGTGCAAACTGAAACATGTAACAATCTATAATCTATAGTCATTCTATTGTCTGCTCATTTTTTCGCAAACTTGCGTTGAAACCGCCATCGAAGAAGAGCCCCATGCCGTCTGAAAAAGCCCAAAACTGTTCCACACAAAGCTATTAGTAATATTACATCACTTGGCTTCCCAGGACGATGATGAAAGTGGGAGAAAGTTAAGAAAACTGAGTTAGTAGTACAATGCAGTGGGGAGCTGTATTATTAGTACTACTGTGGGAGACAAATGAGGATATAGCCAGGAGAAAGTAATGTGGAGCCATTATGAATGCATGGAACAATTGCGTCACTATTTAACACTGTGGCGCACACATCTCCCTTCACACTGATAGTAATCTAGTGGTTTTCCTACACAACCGATATAGACATCATTCCTATTAATGTGCACATTCAACTGCCATCAAATGATAGTGGTAATGGCCCAGCTACAACTTTCCGTAGATATAGTACTGAAGTTTAAACGGTAAAAATGACGATTAGGTTGAGTTCAACTTTATAGACTTTGTCGGCATTGGAAGCGTGGTACACATATCAGCAGTGTGAATTTCACTGACAGAACCCGCTTTGGTTCTAATGAAGTAAAAAGTATGCCGTACTAGCAACTGGAATTACTATTTTTATGAGTTTTCAAATTGATCCCCTTGTAAATCCAAGCAATCGGAATAATTCCCACATTTGAATGAACCTTTTTCCTCTGTAATCACTAAAGTTTGTCATGCCCTTTGCCTTGTTCTAAAGAGTAATGATAG
>JAAXOA010003705.1:0-11143 GCA_036561885.1 Salina celebensis
TTTGAAATTAATAGAAAAATAAATAATTACATTTTCAGTTTATAGTATTCACGTCGCTCTCCCTTCAAATCATTATCATTTACTCTCGATCCAGGTCTTGACGCCCACAGATTAACCCACAGCGTCACACAATGAAGCAAAACTTCTGGCGACGCAGTCTGAAAATTTCCAGTCGGCTACATGCAAGGGCTTAAATAATATAGCATTGGTACACATGCACAGTTGAACAGGGGTTTTTTGAATTGAATCACCGATATCATTGATTGAACCTTTCAGAGCCAAGTCAACGTCTCCCAAAACTAAAGAGTCTGCGCTTTCATGAAAATCAGCACAATTTACCTGTCTGAATACCAACAGTGATTGCAATGCCTCATGGTATTTATACAGGTTATTACGTCTGATGTTTTCTGATGTAATAGGGACAGTCTTATCACACGATGAGCAACTAATAAGTACCTTAAATTTTCTCCTGTCATACAAATGTTGAACTGGAGACTGGGTGACGAACGCAAGCATCTTTGTAGTCCTTAGGTTAACCGGTAACGTAAAGTAAAAAGTCATTCCTTCGCTTTCAGTTCTCATGTACGAGAAACAAACTACAACCGTAGGTGAAACTGTAGTTTCATACAACCACCAATCGTTTATCTCTGTCACCCAGTCAGAAACTAATACCTCTGTCGCTAGATTTATACTAAAGCTGTTTTCGTTCGCCTCTTGGGTCGTGTCAGAGGTAGCCAACCTCTCCGGGCTTATTAATAGAACGGTGCAATGGGCAGTAAATTTCAATTTTGTGAACTGTCTTCGGTAGGAAGTTATGTCTAATAAGGATCTCAGATGCTCGGGGTGAGTGATACGTGCACAGGAATTACAAATTCCAGCAAAAATATCAACATCCAAACCATCATTTATATCTGAAATGTTCCCATTTTGTGACGCTAAGTAAAGAGTACATTGGGATTTTTTCAACGTATTTCTCAATTCTGTGTATGTATCGCAGACTGTGCAGTTGACAAAGATCAGTGTATTGCTGATAATAAATAATCCAAGAAACCAAAGATAATGACTAAGTGACATCACTGCAAATAAAGAAATACGCCGACCTGCGAGATTTTACTCAAAATTGAGCTTACCGCGAAGTAATCTGTGTAATCTTACCACTCATGACCCAGCCACAAATAGAACCTACTTTCCATTTAGCTGGTATAGTACTACTGTAGTGAGCGAAGCTTCCAAATATTGCATGCAACTAATGATCCACTACTCACAATTGCTTTCCAATCACAGTTGGATGACGTCTGTTGAAAAAAAGTAAATACCATATAAAATTTAGACGTTGGCACACTAATACATTTCATGTGAAATATCCACTCCTATATTTTAAATTTTCTCATAACAATATTCCCAATTATTTACTCAGCTTCAGTTTTCAAATTATGGTATACCGAAATACTAATTGGTACGTACACGCTTGCCGGACAAGTAACTTAAACAATCTTGAAAACACTTGAATCGCATCATTAAAACCACTCTTTACAATTAAATTTGAAGCATTGACTCACTTACCTCACCCTAAATACGTTTTAAATGTCCACTCCAATTTTTTAACTAACCGGTTTTCCAACCAATTTCCTCAGCTCAAGTGCAATAAATACGATGGTTTGTCGATTATTTTCTCTGGTAGATAATATGTCTGTTGTGGTAATAAAACTTTCAAATATGCCCACTTCGTTCCAGTGGTTTATTTTCCTGGATTAAATAAACATATGGAAACCTCAACAACGGCCATCTCTTTCATAGACGCTTTTCCTATAGTTGTTTCCCATTGTACTGTTTGTTTCCCGTTATATTATTGACAGGCTTGGCTGACCCGAGTTTAATAACTTAACCATCATAAGTTTTCACTCACTTGATAAGGAGCCATCGGACCTATAACAGTACAATACGAAGTTGTGCCCACAAGATTAACAAAACATATCTCCATTTGATGATTTGTGGTTAAAGCAAAGAATACCAATAGGGCGAATGGGAAAACCTAAAATAAATTAGGCCCTTCTTATCTTATTGTTTTCTGTTTCCTGTAATCTTTATATCCGTCTCAGACAGTAGTTTCGTACTGATTTTCAAGTTGTAAGTTTTGGTTTTTAAAAGCCATACAAAGAAAGTTTGCAGATTGTTTTTTGTATGGTACTCTTTCCTCCGAGCTGTAGTCGTTGGTTACAAGCACCTCAGTGCCAATGCCAATTTTTGTGAGTACTGATAATTGTTCTCATACCAATTTGATTGACATGAATGGGATACTACCAACTTACCATTTTAAACTTACCACCATGACACAGCAATTAACAGAGCTTGCTTTTCATGTGGTCGGAACGATACAATTGTGGTACCAGAGTTTTCCAAATATTTCCTCTAACTACTGATGTACTACTTACAATTTTTTGATGTCTTGAACCTACTTGAATGACGTCTACTGTAAAGGTCCATACCATTAAGTTTGAAGCTTTGAAATAATAATTTTCATGTAAAATGTCCACTTCAATAATTTAAGTATGCGATGTTCGAATTCTTTTCCACTGCTCAGAAGCAATAATAAAAACTGTTTTTGGGAATTCGAGCTGGAAATTTAAAATAAGCAGATCAATCTTGCATGTACGTTCTGTACGGTTGTTTCGTCGTATTTGATTTATATCTTACCTGCCTCATTACGACAAAGCTTTTCTTTATACTTAGCCACGGTAGCGCGAAGAAAAACTATGCTGTATGCATTTTAACTTGCCTCAGAAAGTTTCAACGAATACGTAAGTAGCAAAAGGTTTGTATGTATATTAAAGGTAATTTTTTAAGAAACGGCACGGCTTTTTGAGAGCACTGAGTAATTAATTGACTTCATACTATAACTGTATGTATTTTTCGTCACCTGCTAAGGAACCAAAGTACCACCACAACCACAGTCAGTCAGAACCACAGAAGTTGCACGAATTTGACCTGTCTCTTATGAGAGCTAAAGTTGTTACTACAAAAACTTTTCAAATTCAATGAAAGCTTAAGCAAAGGGTTACCAGCAGGAGAGTAGGACAAATCCTGAAGTTTTTTTAATTCCATTTTTATTGTTCTTTGTTTCTTTTTATGGTATGCTTTGGTTGTTTGATTGTTTGTATCCAATTCGGTAAGTCACTTCGTACTGACAATGAGTTTCACGTTATGATTTTGTTTTTGTAAGTGCCACTACACAAAGGTTTCTGAATATGGTAAAATCAAAAATTATGCGGAAATGTTTTTTGTAGGCTATTCGTTCCTCTGAACTTTATTAGATGGTTACCAGCAGCTAAGTGCCAATACATTTGAGGGCAGAGTACTATTCTCAAACAATTTTGATTGACATTAATGATAAACCCTTACTTTAAAAGTTGAAACAAAGCCCATAATTTATGCAGCTGAGTCCCGATTATTATCTTTTATTTTTTCTCGTTATAATAAGTTGTAGTATGTACAAACTGGGAAAAATTAATAAATTATATGGTCTTACACAATCGGGTTTGAAAGTCATCTTCCTTCCATCTGAAACCTAGGTACAAGTCGACGATCTGAAATTAGACGTTCATAATGAAATGAGATTTGCAAAATGCTGGCAATAAAATTTGAAGCTTCGGCACACCAATAATTTTTAAATGAAATACAATCCTATGCTTTAACTCACCATATTTCCAATTATTTGTTCATCTTCAGTTTTAAAGTGACACTGGAGTACGGATATACTAATTGGTACATACACTACGTGCGGGCCAAGAAACTTAAACGCTTGAAAAAACTTGAATCACATCATTTACATAACTCTTTACCATTATATTTGAAGCATTGACATACTTATAAATTTTCCTTTAAATATCCTCTCCAATATTTTTACTAATCGAGTTTCAAATCGACTTCCACAGCTCAAAGGCAATAATTACAATACTATGTCGGTAATTCGATCTTGTACATATTATGTGTGATCCAAAACTTTAATTTATGCGGACTTCCTTCAAGTAGCTTCTTCACTTCGATTAGATGAATTTTAGATGCTACGATGTTAGCAAAACGCATTGTCTCTAAATAAATTGAAACGTTCAGAAACAGATCCAAACTTCGGGTACACTGATGACTGTACTGCTTTACATTGTACTGTCACCTTCCTGCTATATTCTTGACACGGTTGGCGGTATTCTATAACTATGTTTATTAACTTAATCACAATGTGTTTTCAGTCAGTTGATCACTAATGACACCACTAATCGTACATTTGGTAATGCATTTGTGACTGCAAAAACTACTAAACTTAAATATCTTCATTAAATGATTCGTAGCTAGTGCAAGGACTATCAATATCATACAATGACAAAGCCCGCAGGCACTTTGTCCTTTTTTCCTGTGTCAAATTTTTAGTCACCAATGTCTGCCATTTCGTATTGCTTGTTAATTTGGTTTTTTTTCGTAAATGCTCAACGATAGGTTTCAGACTATGCTGAAAACAGCAGAAAATTTTCGGCTACGTTTGGTAATGCAATTGTTACGTCCGAGCAATAGTGTTTGTTTAAAAATGTCTCAGCGCTGATACAGATGAGTAGAACGGATTACCAAACAAATTTTATTAGTATGAAGGGAAAAAACTTGAAACAACGGCCATTATTTATTTGGCTAATTTTACAATTATTTTTGTAGCTATCCAATCCTAGCCTCGTTAAATACGAAAGAAAAATTGATTTTTAACGCTTCGTGTGAGCTGAGCCAGTAAAATATAGCATCTGTCATATTGATTGATTATTTTTAAAAAAGTCCACTTCAACATATTTTTTTCTTGAATTTTGTTGATTTGGACGTGTAAGAATACGATACACGATGGACGTAAAGCTTTGAGATGTTTTACGGGCTTAATTGTACGTGAATGTAAGAAACAACTGTTTATAGTTTATTTCAACTAGATTGTAAACACATTGTTTAAATGGTTTTGCAATACGCGATGACAATGGAATCGTACAAGACACACTGCCAAGATTTACAATATTAAAATCAAAAGCAGGTGTAATTAAGCTTGAGTTACGCTAATCATAGTTGTTCAAGTGTTCAATCCATCGGTTTTGTCATGGGTACCTTCATTTTTAAGCACTCTCTGCGTGTTATTTATATTTCATTTACGTGTAATTTAACAGGTAACCTTATACATACATACATTAACTATACATACATTAATATATCATACTGCTTACTTATAGTAGCGAATAAACAAAGTTGTCTGTAATTATTTGATTATCATACTCCCAAAATGAAAGTTCGTATTCAAGTCATACACTAAGGACAATCATCGTTAACTAATTATAATCTTTGTTGGATTCGTAGCGAATCATATTTATTACAGCGTATCATACAATCTTTTATCCGATAATAAAACTATCATCTAGAGAGCTCCTTTTTTATTAAATTTTATTCATGCTCTGCACTACAGGCTGCCAGCACCTCTTCTCCTAACTTATTATTCCTTTAACTGTTGTCTCATTTATGTAATTGGCTAAAATAGTATCATTGTTAGATTTGCTAACGTGTAACTTATCTGTGTACGATGCTTTCTAATATCTGTATAAGATCTTTGTAATTTCCTTTTTGATAATCAATATATCTTTGACATTCTGAAAATTGAAAGTACGTTTATTCAACCTCCGGTATCTTTTAATTTTAGCACTACATATACATGGTGATATTTAGGTCTATGATTAATATCCTAACAGTGTAACATTTCGATAGATATGTGGAGTAATATTAAGCTAGTAAACCTAACACATAGCTACTCAATTTTCCTCTCTATCCCAAACACCGATGATTTGAGAGAAAACTTCGATTTGAAACAGTACCAACGATATACTAACCAGCAATGCGAACATGCCCGAAATGTTCACTAGCTCGGACACATTCATAGTAACGGCAGTTAATTCATTTCCTTTATCGATACGTTTACTTATACTCATTTCGGTGTACTTCAAGAGATTACCTGGTGAATCCAGAAATCCATTGTTGATCGTATCGCTGATTGCTCTTCGATGTTTTATTACTTTGCTGTTGTAAGCAAGCCGTTGTAGAATACCAAAATCGTTCCATCTCGTTAGAAAGCTACGGAACAACTCAACAAATTGAATATTTTTTCTTAACGCCCATATAACTGGAAGTGACCCTCTTGCTGCATTTTGACTTTTGATTAGCTTACGACCTCGGTAATTTTCAAAGAATGATACAATTTGCTCAATCTGATCATATCCCTTTGAGCCATACAAAAATGCAACCCTTCCATTGGTGTTACAAATTTGATCTTCCCTCACATATTTAGGATAACGCCATGCATAACACTCAATGGGGAATCCTTCCGAAATGTTGATGATGACTTGACCAATATTGGGTACGTAAGTTACATACCTAACTCTTTCTGTTTGTTTGTTTGGTAATTTGCTCAACCACCGTCTTGTTGTTAGCATCTCACCTAGAAATCGATATTCTGCCAATATTAGACCTCCAAATTGCTCAATAATCTCAAAAACCTGTTCGAGGGTTTCAGGAACGTTTATCGGTTTCTCAGGGTTCGACATTGCGGATGTTATTGAGGAACTCGTCGAATTTCTAATAACTACTGTTGCAAACATCCAAACTAGGCCTATGACTTTAGCCCTATTATAAACTTGAAAGTATGCTTTGTCTGACGACCCGTGCTCTAGCAAGACTTCCAGTGCCCAAAACCAATCTCTTGAAACGCCAGTTAATACTAAAGTTATTGACAGAAAACTGGCCACTAACAATCCCCAAACGGAATAATCAGCAACGGTTGAAAGAATCGTGACTAAGCTATCTCTTGTTAATTTTTCCTGTTTCCCTAAAATAAGAGAATACTGCAATCCGTCAAATTCAACAACGGTAGGAAGAAGATTTGTTTTAAAACCATCTAGCCATAAATATTTTGAACCTTGGTATAAAATATTCGTGTCAATGTAGTAATAGGCAAACGCCTCGCTGAAATTTTGCAATGAAGCAAAACTCCTGGCGACACACTTTGAAAAGGTCCGGTAGATTGTATGTAAGGGCTTAAATAACATAATATTGGTGCACATGTTCAGTTCAGCAGGTGTCGTTTGAATTGGATCACCGAAATCCTTGGTTGACCATTTACGGGTCAAGTATACGTCTCCAATAACTATATAGTCTACAATTAAATGAAAATCAGCACAATGTAACCGTCTGAATACTATCAGTGATTGCAACGCCTTATAGTAATTTCGTAGGTCAATATTTGCTATGTTTTCCGACTTCAATGGTCCAATCTTATCACACGATGAGCAACCAACAAGTACCTTAGATTCTCTCCAGTCACTCAAATGTTGAACGGGAGACCGAAAAAAAAACACCAGTATTTTTGTCGTCTGTATGTAAATCGGTAATGTAATGTAAAAAGTCATTTCTTCACTAGCGGCTCCCATAGATGATAAACAAATTACAGCTGTTGGTGAAACTGTAGTTTCATACGACAACATATAGCTCACCCATGATGTCCAGTCGGATGAAAACACATTTGCCGCAAGATTTATTTCTAAGCTGTCTGCTTTCACCTCACTGCTCGTCTGTGGTGTGAGCAACCGTCCCGGACTTATTACCAGAACCGTGCAGTGTGCCGCAAATTTCAATATGATGAACTGTCTTCGGTAGGATGTTATGTTCAATAAGGATCTCAGCTGTTCAGGATGAGTTTTTATGCGTACACAGGACACACAAATACGGGAGAAAACATCAAGATCCAAACCGTAATTTATATCCGAAATATTCCCTTTTTGTGACGTTAAATAATGGGTACATTGAGATTTCTGCAACGCATTTCTCAATTCGGTATATGTATCGCAATCTGTGCAGTTGACAAAGATCAGTGTATTACTGATAATTACTAGTCTAAGAAGCCAAAGGTACTGACAGAGTGACATTACTGATAAACAAATAAAATGGTAAGCCGATCTGCTAACTTTTACTCAAAATTGAGCTAACGGCGAAGTATACTGTGTACTCTTATCACCGATGACCCAGCCAAAAATTGAACCTACTCTCCTTGTGGTCAGTATAGTACTACTGTGGCATGCGAAGCTTCCAAATATTTCTTCCAACTAATGATCCACTACTTACGATTGTTTTCTATCATAATCACACTTGGATGACGTCTATCGAAAAACTTGAAAAGCATTGGCACACTAACACTATACATGTGAAATATCCATACCTATATTTTATATTTTAACTACCGTATTCCCAATTATTTAATCAGGTTCAGTTTTAAAATGAAGGTACATATACGGAAATATTAATTGGTACATACTATACATGCAGGACAATAAACTTATAAATTTCGTCTCCACTCGAATATTTTAACCAACCAAGTTTCTAATCAATTCCACAGTTTAGGTGCAATAATTACAATTGTTTGCCGATAAGTTTGTCTGGTATTTAATATGTGTGATCTAAAACTTTTGTGTATGGCAACTTCATTCTTGTAGCTTATATTCCTGGATTAGATAAACTTTTGGGAATCTCAAGAAACGGCACGTAATCTCATGGACGCTTTTCCTATATATAAATGTCTTATTTTGTACAGTTACTTTCACGTTATGTTCTTGAAGTTTTTACTCACTTTATAAGGAGCCATCAGACCATTAACTACACTATGGAGTTTGGCCCACAAGAACTACAAAACGTATCTCCATTTGATGATTTGTGGTTTAAGCAACGAGTACCAACAGGATAGAGCGGCAAAACCTGAAGAAAATGATGCCCTTTATACGTTAATTTGTTCCTGTTCTTGAAATTTTTATATCAATGTCAGGGAGAAGTTCCGGATTGATTTTCTAGATGTATTTTTTATTTTTTGGGAGCCAAACAAGGAACTTTTACGGACATGGTTTGGTCATTCCTCCGAGCTGTAGTCCTTAGTTACAAGCAGGTCATTGCCAATCTTTGTGTGTACTTCGGATTATTCTCTTACCAATTTGATTGACATGAAGGGGATACTACAAAGTTACCAGTATACTCTTACCACCACGACTCAGGCATTAAAAGACGTTACTTTTTTTATACGGTCGGAACGATACAACTGTATTACCAGAACCTTCCAAATATTTCTTCGTACTAATGATGAGCTACTTACAATTTTTTGCTGTCTTTCAAACATGAATGACGTCTGCTGGAAAACTCCTCACCAGTAAGTTTGAAGCATTGACATCATAACTGCTAAATGGCCACTCCAATATTTAAACTCACCAATGTACCAATTCTTTTCACTGCTCTAAAGTAATAATGAAAATGGTTTCTGGTGATTCTCTCTGGAAATTTACAATAAGCAGATCAAATTTGCACGTATGTTCTGTACAATTTTTTTCGGGATGGTTGAGTTAGACCTTACCTTCCGGCGCACCTCATTACGACTAAGCTCAGCGACGTGTTAGAACTTAGCCGCGATTTTGCGATGCAAAGACATACTTTATCTATGTCGACTTATTTCCGAAAAATTCAAAATACACGTACGCTGAATAATGTTCATAAATAATACATACAAACGGAACTTTAAGACACTGAATATATGTTCGTGAGAACTGATTAATTAACTGCGTGACCTTGTATTGTAACTGTAAGCATTTACCGTTCCTTGGTATGGGCTGAGAACACTACTCCAACCACAGTTAGGAGTACGATTAGACCTATATGACCTATCGGTACATTTGGGAGGAAATTTGTTATAACATAAAAACAAAATTTTTATAATTTAAGGATAGTTTAATCAACGAGTACATGAAGGATAGAAGGGTGAACATTGAAGTTAGTTATTCCATTTTATTTGGGTTTGACCTTGTTACTGGTAGCCTTTGTATTCATGTCCGTAAGTCGCTTCGTCCTGATTGCGAGTTTCAAGTTTTAATTTTGCTTCTGAAAGCGTCATACAAAGGTTTCTGAGTACGATAAAATGGAGAGAAATTTTTCGGAAATGTTTTGTGGATGCTATTCTTTCCTCTAAACTATACGGGATGGTTACTAGCCGCTCAGTGAGAATTTACATTTTAACATTTAGAGACAGCGGACTACTCTCAAAAAAATAAATTGACATGATTAGGAAAAACTGGAAACAATGGCCATTATTTATGTAGTGGAGTGACAATTATTATCTTTTATTATTTCTCTTTATAATAAATACGTACTAGTTGGTACCAACTAGGAACAGTTAGGATTATATGGTCTGATACAATAGTGTTTTTAAGGTCATCTTCGTTCTGTAATTAAACAAACCTCTCTGCTAATTATGGGTAAAAGTACACGATCTGATAATACAGTGTTTGTGATGAAGTGAGATTTTTAAAAGGCTCCTCATAAGCAGCACGCTGGTACATTTACCGAACATTTAAAGCTATTTAATCAATTTTTTAAGTAAAACGTTGAGTAATATGTTGATTCAAAAGCATGTAATAGGCATGACCATTTATTTTAAATTAGATTATTTGATTTGAAACATATACGAACTAGTGATATTGTTAGGTATATGTGGATAATCGCCATTTAAAATCCATTTGTAGATGCTTTGAAAAAGCTTGGGACAGCCATGTTTTTTAGTGTCGTCAATTTAGCAAACTGATAATGACAATAAGCGTTCATTATAAGTGTGAAGCCTTCAATCCCGGCCTTTTAAGAGATATGCTTTATCACTAACAACATTGCTAAACAAAGAAATTAAATTGAAAATTGCGGCCTGCAGTAGTTCGTAATTGGGTTCTAATGCTCACGATTAGTTTGTAATTTAAAAATTCACCAGCAAAGGCCACCCGTCTCACGACGGGGACAGTCGAGACGGGACCCTTAACAGAACGGTTTTTACTTATAAATAAGCGTAGAAAGTAATTAAGAGACTCATTACCACTAAAAACAACCATTAACAGTGTTTACTGGCGTATCGTGCGACAATTAGCGGTTTAGGTATATAATAGCAGCAAAAGAGCGAAAAAGGCACACCACCACCGCTGCGACAATTTAGCGCTTGAGGTACATGAAAGGCACAAATGAGCGAAAACGGCACACCACTACCGGTGCCACAATACAGCGCTCTAAG
>JAAXOA010003706.1:0-11142 GCA_036561885.1 Salina celebensis
TCCCCAAAGTAAATACTTTTCCTTAGTGCTCGCTGCGCCAATTCCCTCTGGGTGGTATTGTACAGCTATTCAAAATAAAATAACTCCGTAACGAGGATTACTGCGAGGATGTAGGGTGCGGCCACACTCACTAACAAAACTATTCACGTCGACGACGTAGTCCTTCAGCAACGAATAGTAAAATGTATGGGTAAGAGTGTAATATTTCTCGCTCTCGTCAAACATCAATAATAACAACTTATTAGCTACACATAAAACCGAAAAACTGCGTAACGAAGACCAAGCCAACATTTTGGAGGTTGTTTTTTTCGTTTTGTATTATTTGACGCCTGTATGATCCTTTTTCAAATGCTTTAGTCGTTATTCGGAGGAAAATTACAGAGTACTTAGAAATGTGGTAATCATTGCAATTCGCACTACCCCATTGGATTCGTGTTGTGTTGTTTTGATCGGTCAAAAATATGTATCCATGCCCGAGAATGACTGACTCGAACCAGATTTTTGCGCCTTGCTTGCGAACTTTGCAATAGTCGGATGTTAGGGAAAACGAATTCGAAACATTTGCGAGCTTCGATGATCGCAAACGGAGAATAAATTCTGGTTCGAGTCAATCATTCTCGGGCATGGATACATATTTTTTGACCGATCAAAACAACCCAAGAGGAATCCCATGGGATCGTTCGAATTGCAATGATTGCCACATTTTTAAACACGCTGTACATTAAGGCATCCGAAACATGAATCGCTTGGTTTTCAAATGACATTTCTCACATATTTCCCCCAACATAAAATACGGGCAAGACACATGACATTTTCTCATTTTGATAAAACTAAAATTTTAATTAAAACTTTCCTTAGGCCTCGTTATGCCAACTACTTTTGTGTAGCGTACTACATTTAAGTATCTATTAAATGTGCTATTAAACTCCGTAACGAAGGGCGAGGAAATGTTTTTTATAAGCATTATAAAAATATATTATGCTGTTGAGTGCGGCGAGAGTGGCCAACAAGTTTTCATTTCAACGCCACTATGAAAACCCCAATGAGTACTTCACCTATAATACAAGTTAAACAATCGAAAATAAGTCATAAGTGAATAATTTTCAAATCAACTACGTATCACGAATTTCTCATAACTATCATAAACAAACTTTTTCCCAAGGCTTTTCTGAAATGAAGAAACCAAACAGTTAACAGTTAAGTCGAAATATTGCATAAAAACTTTTCCTTGTGGCTCGTTATGCTCGTTTAGCGTAGTGAACTACAGTTAATCACATATTCAGTGAGATAAAAAAAACTCCGTATGGAGGCCGAAGGAAAAGTTTTTACAAGGTTTTAAAAAAGTGTTATGCTGTGGGATGAAAATATTTAAGGAACTTTCCTACAAAAATTGTATGCTACAGGATGCTGTAAAGAACTGTGAACTGCAATGCGACACATTTGCTGAATTCATCTTATCGTAGTCCAAATACATACGGAATGGATATTAGCAACAGCTGGTTAGGAGTAAGGACCATTACCGTGCAATATATTTCACATTTTTACTAAAATATAGATAAAACCGTTTCCTTAAGGCAAGAACGTGCGAAAGAACGTTAATGAAAACCTTAAAGAAAATGTTTCAGTTAATATATTTCAGCGACGAAATAAATAGTACCAGTCGACCGCAATACTAAACTTTTCACTAATGGTTATTTTACCTCTTCAAAATGAAATGGCTGAACCAAGCATCGTTAAAAACACTATGTATGAATATATTTTATTATGAAGGTATACGTACCTAACAAAAACCAAATACTTATAATCAGTCAATGTTAAAAATTTGCATCGAACAAAGTGCACATAAAAAATGAGATAATGTTCCTAAAAAACGTGAAACTCTCATAAATTCGTATGTTCTCCAAGATTTTAGTCATAATAACACTTCATTTTAACTCCAAGCTCAAAAGTCTCAAATTACCCCCGAAAAGTTCAAAATCTGAATTAGCCTTCGTCTACGAATCTTTTAAAAAATCCATTAAAATCAGCGTTAGCGAGTAGGACGTTTGCGTGTGGTATATATATTTTACTACTCTATGCCAATGGCTAATGCTAATTTCAAATATTGCTACAGTCACCTGGATTTGAATTAGCCTTAACGCTTGTTAAGTTTATTTTTTCATTTTAGTATTCTAGGCTAATAAACCCATGTAATGAACAAAAACCCACTAGAGAGATTGAAAGAAAACAATTTAAGGAATTTCTTGGGAAATTCCATGGCAAACATAGTTGGTTTGTAGTACATATATGTGCGTTGTATGACTATGAAAATGAAGATCTTTTTCTCATTTTTATCTTATTTTCTATTCGAATTTCAAGAAAAGATACTTTATATTTCAAGAAAATGTACAATCCATACCTGTAACCTTTTACTAATTAATTGTGCAAAAAATATTCGAACCTGAAATGTATATAATATTGCAAAACAAAAATTTCCGTTTGCATCAAGTCACTATCCTTTGTTCTTAAAATACAATATAGCGCATAATATTCCGTTGTATTCAATATTCAATGTGACTACACATGCATAACCTGGACACTAATTGAGTTAGGTTATTCATATGCATCCTGTTACATTACAACATATAACATAAATTCATTATCTTATACATAAAACTATTTTTGTCATATATCATCGTACATGTTAACCATCTTACCAAGCGTCACTCAATTGGTCTGCTTAAAATAAAAATAATATTGTTGTCTTCAGCTTACAAGTCCACATTTGAAAGTTGGAAGGTACTCAAGTGCGGCAGAAACATTTAAACACTTTTCATGCATATATTTAATGTCAAAGCATTCAACTGATAAATTGCAGCTCAATAACAACCATTTGCATATATTCTTTCATGTACCGATTCTTTAAGCCCAGACTCGTTTTATATGGTACCGCTCCCCAAATATTAAGATATTCGGCAATGAAAAGCTACTTTGGCGACAAGAACACTTGATCTTTTCTTGTTCAGTTAGGTTTTTTTTGCTTTACATTACGCATGCATATTTACTGGTTGCTGTAATCCTAGGCTGTACAACAACACCCAGAAGGAATTGGAGCAAAGAGCCTTAATGAAAAGGTTTTATGAGCAGATTTAGGGAAGGAAATGCCAGACATGATTTGTGTATCGCAGCAAAACGTGTTGCATTCCCGGAATGTATTATACCCGAGTTTTTTAACCGAAACGGTTTAAAAAAAATTGATAGCGGCGTCAAAAAGTTAAAAGTGTTACAAAACAAAAAGAACATCGTCATTTTTTAAAAACCCTCCAAAATACATCCCCAGGGCCTTCGCCAGGCCCCTGCTGGACCCTACAATGCAGGGGGGGCGGGACACAAAAAGCCTGGGAGTGGGCCGGGACGTGACGAAAAAAATATAAATACAACTATATAAACGTAAATGTATTATGATTTTAAGCTGATTTCGACCCTTAATTAATCGCTATAATAATTATCGCGGTTTATTTGGAAATTAATATAGGAAACCTGTATCATATATATTTTGTACAAATTTCCGTCAACTTTCATAATCATGCTAATCCTTAAAGTTTTAAATTGTCAAGGGTTTTTTGTCTTTTTCAGAGATTTAATTTTAGTGCTACCAAAAACAACTCAAGCTTAGGCTAATGCTATTCCCTGAAAAAGTTCAAAAGCGACGTGTGCTTCTATCCGTTCACAACATACTGAGACGGAAGTGCCAGCGCCAGCACTTTACCTCTGCGAAATGAATAGAACGATTTCCTAACCAACGTTGGGTAAACCGTCCAGAAGGAGACAATTAACTGGAATATTATAATTGGGCAATGGTATGATCGACAGCAACGATTGTGTGAGTAAGGCTAGTGGAGGGCCGGGACTTCATATGACGCAGGGGGGCCGTGACTGCCCAAGCGAAGGCACTGTACATCCCTAATTCCTCGTTACGCAGTTTTTTAATTTTTTGTGTAGCTATTTAGCTGCAAACTCACATCCATAAGGAATTGGCATCATGATCATTAAGGAAATGTTTTAATTCAATATTTACAGAAGGATACGATAGATATTATGTTTGACTAATCAAAGCATGCACGTAATTACTGATAAAACGTATTATACCTGATGAATCTAAGAGAAATTTATAAAATAATGTTTGATAGCGGCGTCAAATGTTACAAGACCAAAAGTCCATGCCAAACTTTTAAAAACCTTTTAAATACATCCCGTAATCCTCGTTACGCTGTTTTTTGGTTTTTTGTGCAGCCAAGTAGCTGCATAATCATATCCATAAGGAAATGGCGTAATGACTCCTAAGAATTTTTTTATTCACTATTAAGGGAAGGATGTGCTAGATGTAATTGTTTTAACAAATCAATGCATGTATATAGTGCATTAATGTACAATTCCTGGAGAAGCCAGGAGAAACCTTTACAATAAAGTCTGATAGCGGGGTCATGTGGTAAAAAACGAAAAATCCATGACCATTTTTTAAAAGCCGTCCAAAATATACATACCCCTTAATCCTCGCTACGCAATTAAATGGCCCTTTGTGCAGCTAATCAGCTGTACAATAACATCCTGAGGGAAGTCGGGTCACGAGGCAGAAGGAAAAGTTTTTATTTAATATTTGGAGAAAGATGTGATATATATCTTGTCAACCGACCTGAAACACGTTTACATGGCCTTAATTGAGTAATACTAACAAATACAAAAGGAGCATTTGAAAAAAAATTCATAGCGACGTCAAAGTACAAACCAAGAGATTTTTTTAAAACTCTTTAAAATAAATATTTTTATCCTCGTTACGCAGTTTTTTCGATCTTTGAGTAGCGAGTTTGGCGTGCAGTAATATTTGGAAGGAATTACTGCAGTGAATACTAAGGAAAGTTTTAATTTGATATTTGGGAATAGATGTTATAGAAACCTTTTGATTACGGGAGCGATGCATTTGTGGTGCTCAAATGTCATAATTCCTTTAGGTGTTGCTAGAAACACATCATATCGGCGTTAATTATACAAAACCAAAAAAGCTACAAATTTAATACAAACTCTTTAAAATATATGCCGTAGTCCTGGTTACACAGTTTTTTGGTTATTTGTGTAGCTTATTAGCTGCACAATAACACCCAGAAGGAATTAATTGACGTAATGAGCCCTAAGGAAAATGTTTAATTCAGTATTAAGGGAAGGATGTGACAATTATAATTTTTTTACGATTGCAAACATATATACACTGCGTTGGTGCATTACTCCGGACAAAGTGGTAGAACCGTGTAAAACATAGTGTGGTAGTGGCGTCAAACAGTACAAAACCAACCATCTATACCAATTTGTTTAAAAAAATCTCCAAAATATATCCCTTTATCCTCGTTACGCAGTTTGTTAGTTTTGTGTGTAACTAATTAGGCGTGCAATGGCATCCAGAAGGAGCCGCTGTAGCGACCAATCACGAAAAGGTTTTATTCAGTACTTGGGAACAGATACTTGAAGCATTTGATTTAAGATACAAGGCATGTATTTCTTTCCTTAATATATTGTTCCTAAAGACTGGCGATCAGACCTGTAAAACAAAGTTCAATAGCGGCGTCACATAGTACAAAACCAAAAAAACCTGACAATTTTTCAAAAACTCTCCAATATATATTGCCGTATTTCGTTCCATGTGTAGTTCATCAGGGGAACCATGGCATCCAGAAGGAATTTGAGGAAAAATTTTAATTTAAAATTTTGGAAAAGACGTAATATATCATTTGATTAACTAAGCATATCATATTTACTGCCATAATATGATTATGACTGGATGCTGCGGGGAAGCCATTTGAAAAAAGCTTCATAACGGCGTCAAATAGTACAAAACCAAAAATCAACAAATTTTTAAAACCATCCAAAATACATTCGTTAGGCCTCGTTACGGAGTCATTTTATTCATTGTGAAGGTAAATAGCTGTACAATAACACCCCGAGGGAATTGGGCGCAGCGAGCCCTAAGGAAAAGGTTTTACTTTGGGGAAAGTAATTTGTTAAAAAATTCTCCAAAATATATCAACGTTACGCAGTTCTTTGGTTATTTGTGTAGCTAATTAGGCGTGCTATGGCGTCCAGAAGGAAGGACTCAATGGGACATGTAAAAAAAGTCAGATAGTGGCGTCAATTAGTACCAAACTAGAAAAACCTATTTTTTAAAACTTTCCGATATATACCCTGTTTTCCTCGTTAAGCAGTTTTATCACTCTATGAATAGTTAATCAGGCGAACAAAGTATCCCAGTAGGAATTGGTGTAGCGAGCACAAAGAACAAAAATTTATTTAATTTTTGGGAATAGACGTAATAAAATGTTTGATGAACGAAGCATATCATATTTCTCCGCATATATCTTCATCTGTATGTATCCGAGTCGATTTTACGAACTATTTGAAAAAAACACTTCATAGTGGCGTCAATCGGTACAAAACCAAAAACCAGCAATTTTTTAAAACCCTACACAATATATTCCTTAGGCCTCGTTACGGAGTTTTATAGCTCATTGTATAGGTGATTTCCTGTGGTAAACTATACAAAAAAACTGCGCAACGAGCCCTAAGGAAGCACTCGTATGTAATATTTTTCGACTTAATTGTCGTAATATTTGAAAACCATTTATTATTTCGTTAAGCCTCGTTAAATATATTTGCAGTTGATGTTTTATACTGAAATCTTTGAAAAGTAGCTGATTTATACTAATTAGACTACGATTTGAACTAACGAGTATGAAACAGTTATAATACTATTATTTTCCTGGTTGAGAGTGGTGGGATGTCATATTGCTTTTCATAGCGCCGACGAACTGAATATTTTTGTAAATAGCTTTGCCGCACACCATTGCATGGCATATTGTTTTAAAAAAAAGCTTGTAATTTTTTTTCCTTAAGCCTCGTTACGGAGCTCTTAAGCTTATTCGATAAATAATTAACTGTAGTATACTATGCAAAAAGAACTGGCGTAACGACGAATAAAGAAAAGTTTTTATCGAAACGTTTGTAAAATTTGTCATATGTAATTCATTATATCATACATCCTTTTATTGAGAGCTTTACGAATCATTTCTTAATGGCGTTGGAGTAATATTCGATAACGGGTCTAAGAGTGGCATCGAAGTGAATATTTTTGTTAGTGACTGGCGGCACCCCACATCATAACGATTTTTTTAAAACTAACTAAAAAATTTTCCTTAGCCCTCAATACAGTGTTTTATACTTCATTAAATAGGTAGTTGACTGTAGTACACTATGCAAAAAGAATTGGCGTAACGACGCCTAAGGAATACTTATTATTTGGATTTTAGTGTTAGGAAAATATTAAAATGCTAGGTATCTTCGTCGTAACATAATGTTTTGTCAAAATTTCCAATAGAAACCAATAATTAATGGTCGGCGCATTCGGTCGATCTATTAGATCTGCGAAATATGGCATATTTTGCAACATTTTAAAATGTTGTTACTATTGCTATTGTTTGTTTTGTTTCGCGCTATTGTAGTTAATCTTGTTAACGAAGTCTTTGACAAGTACGTGATATTTACTAATTTGAACACTCTTTTCATTCATCCATAAGAATTCATGTGATACAATTTATTTCCTACTTGAGTCGTTGTAAGATGTCATATTGTTTTTCTTAGCGGCGTCGAAGTGAGTATATTGGTTAGTAAATTCGGCTGCACTACACTACCCCACAGCATAACATTTTTTTCAAAAGCTTGTAAAAAGTTTTCCTTAGGCCTCGTTACGGTGTTTTATAGCTCATTTAATAGGTAATTACCTGTAGTAAACTACTCACAAAGAATTGGCGTAACGACGACTAAGGAAAATTTTTTATTTAGATTTTAGTCTTATGAAAATTTAAAAATGCTGTGTATCTGCCGCGTATCATCTTCGTTAGTAATAATTTCCATTAAAAACCAATAATTAATGGTCGACGCATTCGGTCGACCAATTAGATCTGCGAAATTGGGCATATTTTGTAATTATTTGAAATTTTGTGCTGAGGGTTGTTTTTGGTTTTGTGCTAAGTTAACCAAGCTACCAGGCTCATATTATCCGCTTAAACAACTGTGATTTTCATTTTAACCTATTGTAAACACCAGACGCCGTTCCCAGTATTATTCACAGAGATACACATGCAAATTGACAGATGAACCAGCTCCTGATCTGATAGTGGATGGGTGCAGCAAGCCTGCTAGCAATATGCGAGTGCACATTACCAAGAATTTCCAACATTTGCAAAAACTCATAGTCGTATGGTTATTTGAAGAAAAAATCCTGCATAAAACCAGTTGGACGTTGGCATGTTTTCAAATTTTCAAATATATTTGGGTTCTTAATGTAGCTAGCTCTAACTAGGTCATTTTACTTGAAACATGTTCGAACACTCGATCGTGTCAACTACTTAAAAATGAACTTTGTCAGATTTTGGGTTATTCGCTGGATATATTCTCCATTTTTCTAATTGAAACACTCGATCGTGTCAACTACTTAAAAATGAACTTTGTCAGATTTTGGGTTATTCGCTGGATATAGTCTCCATTTTTTTACTTGAACCATAAAATACGCGATGACATAAATTGACCCAATTTTGCTTTTACTTTTGCTGAATTCGACTCATTGGACTGCAATAATTTTGAAATTTTAATTGTTTTCAATATCTAGGTGCATATTTTGAAAAATCTCTTTAGTGGGCAAAGTATTGGTACTCGTATTCGAAGCGTTTATCAAACTTTAGTTTGTTCCAATACAGATTCAAGTTGGATGCAATTTGTTAGATAACTGAAGGAAAACTATTTTGCCAGTAAGTGTCAGCTAAACCCAAACTTCATCCATGTTTAAGCTTTAGCAATGGCTTAGGTTTCATTTATTTTGATAATGGCTTGTGCAATTCATCGATTTAAGTCATACAATGTATAATTTTTAAACTTATATGAAGCGTAGTAGCTGGTGGTAAAATATTCTAAAACTTTTGGTTATAAAATCCATGCGAGGTGCTTTGAGTGGATGTTCAAATAAAATCCTAGGCAAGCATCATGGTTCTACACCCTACCCACTCAGACTAACCCCCCACGCAACTATGCCATTTTGTAACCCGAAGGCCTATGGTGGCACACTGCAACAAAAACTAAAATCGGCGTTTAACCTTATAAACAGTCTTCAATCGATATTATTTATTATTAACATTATAATTATCTATTAAACTATTCAATCGAGAATGACCAGTACACCATTTCATACGTCATTTTGGGATCCATCAACTTTGGAAAACAACAAGCTTTTATCACAAACCGACTCACAATGTATTCAGCAGTAATAGCACACTCAGACAAAGGTGGAAGGTCGGATTTTTTCGACGATGTGCTAAGTAGTGTCGAAGTCGAGTGTTAGGAGATACCACAGCGAAAGGAATAAAAAAGATTATTGCAACTAATTGTAAGTGTAATTCCTCGTAAAAATGAGTCTCCATCATATGAAAGTCATGCATGGCTCAAAGGCCGTTACTGAACATTTTTGTTTGAGATGAACAAGATATATCAGATGTGTATTTAGCACAGTTAATTTCGTAAACGTGGCAGTAGATAGTTGCAAGCTTGTAATATCATATGGATTAAAGATTTATTCATAATTTTTCCAATCAAACGGTATAATAATTATTTGATTGCTGTTGAATGGTTTAGGCCTGATTTTTACCATTGGATTTAGAATTATTTCTTTAGGTTCAAAGGCAATTATGGGGGGGAGCTACTAATAGACGATTCAATTACCGAGAGTATTTTAAGTATTGTGCAATTGAAGCAAAATCTTTACGAAATTATTTCATGTTGGTGTTTGTAATCGCAGTCTCAACAGTTTGGCGAAAACGTTTTTTCAGCTTCGGTGCTGTCGCAGATTTTTTGTCAAAATCGATACCATTACCTAAGCATGTATGAATCCGCTGTTATAACATAGTGTAGCACAATTATGTGACTTACTGGTATAGCAACTCAGAGAAGTCGTGTCCGCAAAACTCGCGGTTTTTTGAATACCATTTTTTTAAACAGGTGGTGTTACTGGATGTTGTTTGTTGCACAAACCTTCACCTAGAAACCATATTTTGTAAATCTTACTAGTGTAAATGTAAATTTTTACAAAAATCATACAGTTTACGCAATGTGAACACCTAATAGGGACCTTTTAATCGAAGAATTTTTGCTTTGCTATGGCCACTGAAGGTCACACAGTGTTCGACAAAGAATACATGGGAAATGGTTGCAACTGAAATCATTCTAAGCGACCCTTAAAATGGTTTTCGTAACTGGGCAATTAATATTTTGTGTGCATTCAAAGTAATCGTGATTTTTTTAGATTTAGTTTAAAGCCCAAGCATATTACTCAAATCTTTGTGATTATATGCTGTTTGACTGAACAATTGCCGGGTTCTCAAATGATTTAAACACGAGAAAAACAAATCAAATTGACCAAATATTATGAAATTCCAAACATTTGTATAATCCTGTACGCCACGCAAAAATATGCAAAATTTCCCAGACAATATGCTTCAGTCAGACGAGTTTTCGATTTCATATGGTACATTCCATAGACCATACATATGGTACATTCTCAATCCTTGACATGCTGCTGCGTTTTGCGTAATCCGAATCAGGTATCTTGTTTAATGGAACTAACCAACGCTAAAAATTTTGACAACGACGTTTCTTCCTTCCATCAACAAGCTTCAAATTAGGATAATTTCATGCTATTATTAGATAGATAGCCCGTTTTCTGAGTCTAATATTAATTAGGAGTGGTATTACTTGTACATGCGAAAAAACAGTTCACAAATAACATTATTTTCCAGTTGTGTCTGACTACATATTATAAAGTATTTTTATGAAAACACGAAACTAGTTCTTAATCAGTTCAGTTAAGATAGCACCGCGCCGTACCCTAACCCCTCAGCACTAATATTTCAAAGTCTTGGGGATTTAGTCTTCTTCTGTCTCCTACCACAAAATCTGGTAAAACAACCCACCCCAAGCCCCTGAATTAATTAAAATACTAGCCGAGTTCAATGACCTCCCCCCTTTGAAGTTGATTACAAGCCTACTTTAAAGCATTAATTTTCATCCATCAAT
>JAAXOA010003707.1:0-11141 GCA_036561885.1 Salina celebensis
GGATGGACTCGGACACGGGTAATAAGTGAAATAAAGTAGCATGAAAGCATCAGAAAGAAAACTGCAAGCATTTCAACATGTAAAGTTTCGAAAATTCAATGAGCTCTGTGTTTCGTTTATTTGGAGCGAGGAAACCAGTAATATGTTGTATCCCAGATCGTTGGTTTGCGTTAAAGTTCATAGCAGACAACGAGATCTTTGACTTGCATCCAGTATGACAATAGTTTTCAATTGAATTCAAGCAAACTGTAAATGGACACTACTGGCGAATGTGTTCCCTTCGGTTAAACATATAAAACCATAGATCATAATGTGTCAACCACTAATACATACAAAAATTGGAGTCATGTTGTTTGCAACTGGAAATTGTTTGCTATTTAAAAGCTGCATATGATTTTTTTCACTATGTCCTGTGTTATACCCAAACTGTTGTGCGTGGCAATGGCAGTGTGTCTGTTGTACATGTGTATTTACTCTCTTTTAAACGATCAAGGAAAAAAGTTAAAGGAAAACTACTCGGTA
Organism: Salina celebensis; assembly: GCA_036561885.1. Classification (NCBI taxonomy): domain Eukaryota; kingdom Metazoa; phylum Arthropoda; class Collembola; order Entomobryomorpha; family Paronellidae; genus Salina; species Salina celebensis. Next base: position 523 of record JAAXOA010003707.1, read on the forward strand.
GTATGTAGTAATGTTTAGACCACTACACTGTGGCAGTTCTAGAAACGCGAAAAAATCGCTGGCTGTAAAGCTACTAGTTGGTAACTGTGTTTGACACAAAACTCGTTCTTTCTCTTCGATGATGACGCTATCTTCCTTCAGCAGCACTGTTCTATTGTACTTCACTTACAATTTGACTCTGCTCAAGTAAAGTTCAACTGAACCTCGGTCTGAGGAAATAGTTAGACCTCAGTCAGTGCTTCTGTTGCACAAGTTTTTTCCTTCGGCTTTTTTTACTCACGTAGTGCATAGTATCAGCAGCAGTACGACGAAGCCATCAGGAAACCAGACGACCAAAGAGTTTCGTCGTTCGCGTTTTCTAAGCAGTACTGGTAATACGAAGTAGTAAGTTGTGGGAGTACGATGAACGAGCGCTGTTTTGTGGGCTACTCTTCGTATGAAATGAAATGAGAATCAATGTACACGCGAATAGGGAACAGCATGATTCTCTTTAGCTTAAAGAGCTCAAGAGCCACATACTAAAAACCTGCTACAACAAACGGCAAACCTCGTAACATGCTGATAAATGCAGTAGAAGCTCTACAACACTGCTGCTAACCCTCTCATACTTCCACACTGTCGAGTTTGTCATGTAATAAGACTAGCTGTTCCAACCACATAAACTCTCAGTTTCTTTCAGAAGCCCAAAGTGTTGACGACGAGAGGTGCTGTGCGGGTTGAATCAGTGTTTTTTGTTTTATTTTTCAAAAAATAACGTCTTCGCCGTTGGATAACGGGATGTGTACGAACTTTCATCTCTCTCATTTTTCCACACAGTTCGCAGAAAACGAAACTGTTACTGGTGTAAATGATAAGGAAACAGCAACTTTGTGTTTGTTCACTTGACAGTTTTCCCTTTCATGACTGTACTCATTGAGAAAGATATTGTGCAAGTTAAAAGCAACTGTCATTTGCATCATTATCAACGTGGTGAAAAGTTGCAGATCAAGTGAAACCAAGTTTTCGGATTCTTTCAAGCAAAAAAATAAACCAGAGCAATTCGAAAAGACAAAAAAAAACCTCATTACTCTTTCATCGTCGCAGTGAAAAAGAACACGAGTGGTATCTACACAATAAAATATTGCTGGTGTGTGATTCACGGACTTTTGTGAAAAAAAAATGCAGAAAGTATTATTTTTGTTTTCAGGCGACATGAGATAAAGCCGGTCATTCGGTACTCTACGCACTCAAGCAAACTTTATGTGTTTCTGTGTGCTGATTTTCTCGTGACAGTACAAAAAGAGTTAGCAGTTTTTATTTGTTCCTTGCAAAAAACGCTTGTGGCGATTGTATTCATAAGAAAGTGATATCAATGAAATAAAACCAAGTAAGGAAATCTTGCTTATTTGATAATTATAGCCCATTATGACGATTCTTTCATTTTTCATCATTATATTATACGGGTTTAGGACTCTATCACTCGAATTGACCCAAGGAATAACAAAGAAACCTGAACATTTGAGCTGTTGAGCCCAAACATCTTTCTCGTGCAAAATGTTAAAAACTGACAAAAAGTCTCGTAATTCCTCTTGACATCATAGCTATTGAGTTCATATAGTACGGTACATGAGCAAGGTGAAACACATGGTAGAAAATTAAAGTCATGATCCGGCAACATTCACATTTCATCAATACCGGTCGCTTTCGTGTAGAATCAAGTATGAATGTGCAACAGAAACATCCATTGCTTTACTTTACTTTGTTGACTCATGACTCATACATCATGTGTAGCGGATGACTTTTATTATAAGACCTGGTTGATTCTCTCTCAAACGTGCACTTATATTCGCCGAATTGATGCACATGGTTTTTATGTCTTCATTAATTACTATTTTGACAATGACACATTTAGGTGATAATTTTGTTTTCAGACATAATGCAAGCAAAACTACTCAGTTGTACATAAGAAATAAGAGCAACTGTATGAAATAGATTTTCAAATTTTTGATACACCGTTGATAATTATGAGTCTGTAGAACTGCATGATTCTCAAAATAAATGAATAATGAATATGCATAAGACTTGAAAGTGGATAAGTTCTGACTGTGAATTTTAAAAGCTAAGCAACGAGAAGCAGACAAGTTAGCTGGGTAAAGTAAAAACATACTCACGGGACAAGCTTAGGTGGATGCATTAATGTGCCTTGACTATGACTTTTAAAGTCAAGCGATCGTATGTATACAGACAGTTCTTTCATAATTATTTCATGCCAATAGCCATAACAAGAGCAAGAGCCGAAGTAATGATCCATTGATTGTAGCACAAATGCATACAACACAAAAAAAATTTGAAGAGAAGTTAACGAAACTGTGCAGAAAAATATAGCTGTTGAGTGCGTACCACGTTTTTGCATGCAGATCGTGACAATGATTGTAAATGTTTTTGCTATTTAAAGGTGTGGAATATTCTCCGATGATAATTCTCTGTCGGTATGGCTGTGGGGGGATTAGCTTTAAGCATGCAAAACGACCATTTTGCTGAAGTCTATGGTGTCTGCTTCAGTAAACCCAGCCAGGGAGAAAAGGTAAACGACACAAGGGAAAGTGTAAAACGCAGATACGGAGTTGGAAAGATGTAATAAGCATTTGTTAGCTTAAAAAGCATATTATGATACAGAAGAGATTGGCTTGGATAAGCCTGTGCATACAACATGGACGTATTAGAATTTTGCATTAGCATTAATGTGCTCCACTGTTCTACTAAACGCTGAAGTAGATAGTAATTAACTCTTTTTTTATTAATTTCTCACGAACGGAGCTTTTCTAGAGAAATAAGGATAGTTTTTTTTTTCAACAGAATCAGACGATATTAGCCTTGCTCTGTTGCCATGTCCTTTTATACTAGATCAATAGATTTACAAAACAAAGTAAACATGAAAATAGTTTCTCGGCTACGTTTAGGCGGTTTAAGTCGCACGGAAACTAGTATAATTTCAATACACGTAATCTGAACTTTCTAATATATCGTCTTTCTCAAAATAATTGAAAGTATTATATACCACCGCTATTTCGGGGATGGCCAAAACACACATAAATATAATATAAATTTAACTTTTCTGTTTACATTTTAAGTTTTAGGCTGGTTGCTCGTTAGATATTATAGAAGAAGTGTGGAACGTTTAAATTACAATCAACAATTCTAAATGCTTTCCACATATAACTTATAATGACACTTTTAACACAATAATACTTTTAACGTTCAACACATATTATCACAATATATTACAATAATATAGTCGTAAATGGCATTACGCAGCACTAAAACATTGATTGATTTGCCTGCGTTGCATATTCCAAATAACTACTTACTTTTCTAAAAAGATCAGGCTTCTTATTCAATTTGTAAACCATGTACAACGCGAATATTACCTGTCCTTAATATTACACTACTCATTGTTTAAAATCGTATCTTACAGTTCCCACGTTGATTGCAATCATGAAGTTTTACTACCGAAGTTTTTATGTAGGCGTGAACATGGTTATGAAAAATGTTTAATCGTTACAAACTTCAGAGTCCGTTACTATAGCTTTCGTAAATCAATAGTCAAAGCTGTGTTAAACACAGCGGTCATTAATTTGTTAGTAAAAAATATGTTTCGTTTTTCCTATCCAACCCTTTCATTTATTTTATCATAAATATTTGCGACTCTCGAGAATAGTTACAGTAGTTATAGTATAGCAGTTATAGTAACTGCATATAAAACAGCGGTGATCACGACAAACAGAAAACAAATAACCTATTGTTTTTCATTCATACGCTACGAATTTTTATTTCTGTTTGATGGAGGCAACATTCCACTACCAACTACATTTTAAATGAAAAAGTTCCTTTATAATCGTTGTAGCCCAAGCCCACCTGCCAGCAACATACCCAGAGCTTTTGTACTTTTATGCTACAATCATGACAAAAACAGTTCTCTCATAACAATTGCATCAGCGCAAGATAACTTCTTCATTGCTCTAAGCGTCACGGTGATATCGACGTGGAAAAATATTCATAAAAAACTTTCTCTCTTTTTTTCAGGCGAATGGAGTTTTATAAATAGACTACCGCGGCAATCAGCACAGGAACGCTGAGGGAAAGCGAATTAACCTCCTCCTGGAAGCAATTTTTTTTCTGTGTCGGATCACAAAGCAAGAATTGTAAGCGGAGTGAAAAGGAGAGGAAAGTAATTTCTGTTTAAAAAAACTCTTGCTACATTTTGCATCGTATAAATTTTGTATAACTTTTGGAATGAGGATCAAACCATGAACACCAACCTCCTAAACTGATGAAGATTTTTCCAACAACACAGCCATCGGTTAGAAACAACTCACTCAGAAAAAAATATAAACATTCTACAGACATAGTTATTCAGCAAAGTTTTCTTTCAGCCTCTCTGCGTTTTGTGTACAATTCTCATCATCCTACTGTTTTAAATTGGTCGTGAGCAAAAAGAGTTTTTGTTTGTTACAACTTCTGCTACTCTATTAAAGTCAGCATCAAACTACTTTGTAACATTTTTGTTACCTACTTTTTGATCCAACTACTTTCATCGGGCCATAATCTTGGCATTATTGTTTATTTTCATACTTGTAACAGAGAAGTTTTGTTTGCGAGTTTTTATTGAGAAAACACTCGCTTGAAGTGTATCTCAATTTTCGGGAACAACAATCAGCTTCCTCTAGACCAAAGATTATTTCTTGATTTGCTCCACACATTTCTTCCCAGCTGGAGCATTTCCAGTGAAGGATAATGACTTTCTTGTGTTATTATTATTGAATCGGAGGAGATTAATATTCAGTCAAGTGGCATAACTTCCGAAATAAATTTTATTGATAACATAAACAAAAGTGAAAGAAATATACTTTTAATAATCTCACTCTCTATACTTTGTATAGTGGGATAATATTTGGTGCTGTTGCCTTTCAATCATAAAAGTATATAGCCCTATCCTTGTTTTCTCTTGAAAACTTGTTCTGCGCCGTGTTTTATAGTTATTTTTTGTTTTGTTTTATTATTTATTATTGTTTGCTTCAATCAAAATGGACATTCTACCAAGCGTCGGAATTTTATATGAACTACAAGCTATTCATGATACTGGATATCTCTTGTCTCAAGCATCTCCAGAAGACTACTGGCATCAGGTAAGAAATGATAAATTATGTTGCATTAGTCATACCTCATTAAAACTTGTTCTGCGCCGTGTTTTATAGTTATTTTTTGTTTTGTTTTATTATTTATTATTGTTTGCTTCAATCAAAATGGACATTCTACCAAGCGTCGGAATTTTGTATGAACTACAAGCTATTCATGATACTGGATATCTCTTGTCTCAAGCATCTCCAGAAGACTACTGGCATCAGGTAAGAAATGATAAATTATGTTGCATTAGTCATAGCTCATTAACATCTTAGAGCCAAACTCGTAAGTCCAGCTAGGAATCATTTTGAATGTTGGCAATTTATTTGAGTGTCAGTAAAAAATACCAGTGCTCATGGACATGCAATTGCATAACAAGCTGTGTACATGTACACGTATAAAGTTACAAGTAGTTTCTCGTAAAAATGAAGATCTTTAGTAGAGTTCTGTGATGTAACGTTTTGTCAATCATTTGTACTGTCCTGTAGGTTGTTTCTTTGATTGAAGCTTATGCATTAAATACTTTTCATATAAAATCAAACGACTTTTGATTGTCATATAAACTTTGGAATCAGACAAGCGAAATGCTTTTTGTCTACATCAGTGATCATTGCATTATTTCTTGACGCATAAGTTTAATCCTGAAGAGTTACAGCGAGGAATTATGTCTGCAAAATTTAAAATCAAAAACCTTAAACTCATCGGTGTGGATACATTTTTTTCCTACCGAGTCTATCAAAATTCCACGTTCAAAAGATATTTTTTCTTCATAAACTAACCATCTTTTTATAAACGTTCTCCGTTTGTTGTTTTGGAATGCGAATAATAACCCAGATTAGGAGTAATTTATGTACACCTACAATTTTGCGAATATTGTGATTAATTGCTATGAAAATGCAATAGATGAAACAAAGGTTCACCCTGACGTAGCCAGACCAATACAAAAGTAATCAACGAAACACCGTTGTAATTAATTTATCCATCAAATCGTTTACGATCGGAATAATGAACAAGGTGCAGGTGTTCCCTGCATTAGTGTTTAGCCGAACGTGATGTGGCTCCAGAGTCGCTGCAGTAGTTGAACAGATATTCTGCTCAATGCACCTTCAATTCTTGTCGTTTTTTTATTGAATATTGCGTGCATAATTTATGTATACGTTGCGTTGCTTGCCAACATCTAATATGTAATATCAAAATATGAGATAACATCCTTTGACATCCATGCATGTGAAGTTGACTCTGTAAATAAACTGAGGTTTGAAGTTATGACAGAAGACAGGATAATGGCTTTCATCTCTGGAATCGCAAAATTTAAGTTCTACAGTATTAGAAGCCACAAGCCTAAAACAATGCACATATCCTTACCTCAGTACACGTTGGTATAGACACTGTTTGCCATGCTCTTTGGATAATATCCTCTCTCATACATTTGATAAACGAAATGAATCGTCTTCCACCATGATTGCCAACAAATCTTTCAGTGGCTACACATAATTTATATTTCCACTGGGGTCCTGCTTCCAATATTATTTTTCCACAAATACTATTACGTCTACATCAAATCCAAATTGAAGTCCGTGGCATAGTATAACATATAAATAGCATTGAATTAACAATATCGAATTTTGGCATGGATATTGATTGACTGGTTCAAGACAAAATTTCCAACAATTTGTGATTGTAACAACCAAGTAGCTACCCATCTTATTTGCCATGGAATACGCAATGTATACATTCATACACAATAGATGTGCACAAAGTCCTGTACACTATACTATGAGAAAAAAAAACAGAATCAGCATTCCTGCAGAAATGCAACCTTGATTTCATTACGCAGTAATGTTGAATACAAAAGGTGTATGCGCTAGGAATTTGCCTAAAAAGCTGTGACAGTGTTAGGTGCTTTTTTATATATAAAAAGTAGTATGAGAATCTTCTCTCTATTCATAGGAAAAAGATGACACTGCAATAATAAAATAACATGAGTAATACTTGAAGACGATAGGATCGCTTATGTTTAATGGAAAACTTGATAACTAATATTTACAACCGCTACTATCATCGACGCTAATAGCACAGCTCATGTTAATACTACTATAGATCGTCGTATATCAAGCTTAGTGGAAGTTTTTTTTTCAAGTCTTTTACTTGCATCAACAACTCCGCGTGGAAGCATTGACCCATTCATTGAGAAAAGCTTACGCTTGCCTAAGCACATTTTCCCTTCGCTCATCATTATCATTAATGTGTTGCAATGTGTTGAGAGAAGCTTCTATATTGCAGTTTAACACCCAGTAGCCACGTGATAAAACTGTTGTGAAAAAGGGGACGATATGATGATTGGAAATGTTATGTTACCGTAATTACTCCAAAATTCCCATTAGTCCCACATGCCATGAAATAAGCGGTTCAATGCCATTTTTATGGAGCTTTAACTGTTAGGCTCGGGAAAAGTACAAGAAATTGTACAAATGTACGAATGAGCAATATGAGCATCATCTCAATAAACTACAAGTTGAACATTCACTTAGTGGTTAGTGGTTCACGGAAATGAATTAGTTGTTGATAATATGAGAAATAGCAACTAGAGCGAATTGATGAGTTGCAAGTGCAGTGTGAATTTTTCGGAACAAATTTGATTTGCATTAAAAGTAGAACACAATTGACATCATATAGAACTGCCTGGAATAGTTATGATATAGAGCTTCTTTTCTAGCGTTTGCGGTATGGATCACAGATATACGTTATTCAACAGCGTCGGAGCTAATATTAATTAACGCCATGATCACATTTATGAATCGTATCTTGGGTCCATGTGCTACCGTGTAGTTTACATTTTTTGGTCACTCAGGCGTACGCATGCATGCATTCACCGGAAGCATTTCCACATAGCTGCATAGCCTGTAAAAATTGTGTTTTACAACATCGTTCATTTTAAACTGCTAGTCAGCAAACAAGGATGGAAAAATGTTATGTGGGAAAATGGTCATTAATGTGCATGGGATCGAAATACTTAACTTTAAAATTACTACATTTTCTAAATATATTTTTTCAAAAATGGTTTTGTAAGCGAAAATCAACGAATACATACGTAGCATACTGCACATCCTGCATGCAAACAACCAGTAGTTCGTCTGCACGCAATAAACTGGGAATGTGCGAGTTTTGCAGATTAGCCCAAGCTATTTTATTTTAATCAGTAAATGGATTGAAAATTCCAGCGCTATGAGTCATACGTATGTACATCATATAACGTTTAAAGGAATCCGTATTAATGAAATATTTTTTTCCGGCTGACTTGACATCTGCTTTCCATAATAAAAATGCTGCAATTACATAAAACTTAAGTATTGAATACGACTTAATAGTTTTGAAGATGTTGTGTGTCATAAAAATGAGACGACGAAGTGTTAAGATGCAAGCCATTAGTAAGCGACATCAATTAGCAGTTTTTGTGGGTTGCGTGGTCCAAGTACGCGCAGCAGAAATGCACTTATTATATGCGCAGAAGGCTGTAAAACTTTCAAGTATCCTAGTGACAACAAAACGAGCACTAATCATCAAAAGTGCTTAAAGCTCTGAGTGGCTGCTATAGGAATAAGGGTGACCAAAGATAGAATGGTTTTATTAGCACTATATGAATGTACGAAAACTACACTATCTATACACACTACAACCCTTGTCAACGATAGCAGCAGTTCCTGTAATTTACTTCGTCATCGTTCCACACAAATAAAAGCTCAAAATTCAATTTAATCAACATCTATCGTCACGATATGATTCGTGATGGGAAAATTATGGCGAATGGTTGGCGATTATGAAAAATGACTTTTAACCCAGGAGATGTTACAGTCCTGTCAGAAGAGGTAAATGGATACTTCTTGCATTCGAGTAGGACTCTCTGCATCATATAACGTGTATATGTGTGTATGTAAGCTGTACAGTCAACAGAAGATTAATTTGATTAAGCTAGCTGAATTGGCTTTTGATTTACCCATTGCATTGTAGCATAAGCGAAACATGCATTTTTGCATTTGGCTTCGCCAGTTTGAAGTATCTTTAATCAACTAACAAGACAACCTTTGAAATGCATTTATTAAATTGGCATTATAATTTGTGTTTAGCCATGCTACGTACAATATGCGTCCATCGTTTGTTGAAACATAAAAAAACGTACCTACTTATTCAAACTTATTCTTCTAAGTATCAGTACTGATCATGGAATATACGAAATGACTTGAGTAAATATTATTCTCACGACATTTTCTACGATGTGCAATAATACATGCATTTGAGTACGCCATCGTTAGCATCAGAACAATATTGTATTTCGTGTGGTGACATAATTAATAGGGGACCGGCTTAAACTGGATTAGTGAGTATTTGACTTTCCGCCCATTAAAGTTGAGACAAAAAATGTAAACATCCATGCTGAGGTAATCTGGCCATAGATCTGGAAATCTGCCACGAATGCCTGAGAAGTTTTTGGAGAAAGGTCACTAGGGTCTGACTCATCATATATCACTATTTGTAAAATGAAAGAGGAAACTATGTCTTCCATTCAAAGCTGACAAAACGCATGATTAAGTAAGTGGTTGATTCATAAAGAAGACCTATGCATGAATGGAATATTCTTTGCTTGTTAAGACTTCAAAGAGTAAATTCCATTGCTGTTTCATACAACCCATACAATGTCTAAATGGACAATTGAGCTGATTAAAACTGATGCAATCAAAGATAATCGTCACAAAGTAGTGGAGCATTGCTGAAAAAAAGAGTGTGCATTGTGCATACAATAAAAACATACTGTGTGGTTGTTTTCATAAGCGAAGCACAGATGTTAAAGCACTAAAATCATTTAACCACCTATTTTTTCATTTATGTCGGCTTATATATTTTTAAAGCCTATTGCAGCTTTCCATTAAATTTTACAGCAATAGTGGTTCGTAAACCTTCGTAATAGTGGTTCGGTTTTGCCAAGCCAATATAGCGTTTTGACAAAACACCTATTTATTCGGATCGGCTCACTTATCTAATCGTATACTGGTCGCGTCATGTTTGAAAGACGCTTATTACGAGATCACGAGTGCTAAAACATTGGTCATACAATAAACGCTATTAATGTCAAAATATCTTTGTTTTCAAAAAGATAAGGAGTGTGCCATCATCTGACCACCTATTATATAGTATGCCTCATCCTATTTATCGAAATAGGCATTATTAACAAGTCTATAGGATGATTACATACGTCAGAGCCGAACGTGTTTCGTTTAAAGGGAAAGTAATCATGTTCATGCGGAATTTAATGATGATCTACATGGAATTTTCTGTTATACCGACAGCGACCGCATCAGCATCGGGTTATGGGTTATGTATGTATACTTGTTAATACTCTTACATCTGTCTCACCTTCACCAATCGTTTGCCATAATTATAATACGACTATGACGTACAAGATT
>JAAXOA010003708.1:0-11139 GCA_036561885.1 Salina celebensis
CATTTCCAGACAGCATCGCTGCGGCAGTATTGCTCTAATCATTAATTGATATGTATACTGCAATGAGACAAACTACAAAATATTCGGCAAGTAGAAAAGTGCGTTTGAAGTTAGTAATTTGCGACAGTGACAATGCTATCAATGTGCATTTCCTACAAGGAACATAATAGAATAATAATAGGAATGTGCATAATAGGAAATTAAACCGCATGTGTAGATAGTACTTTCATTTTACTACTACGTTTGATTTTGTACCAAATGTACCACACAACCTATGTTTTTTTTATTATAAATTTATTTATGAGAGCACGTTAGTTTTGGAGTAACTAGGTTGCATCCAATGCTTTCCAGTGAATATTTCCTCAGAGCCGTCACTCTTGGCATTTGCGTAGGCTGTCCTGAGCTGGATATCTATTCAAACCAGAGATTCCTTTGACTGATTACATACGCATTATATGCTTTCTACTTATCATAATTGAAAGTAGTAAATGGAATATGTACAATGTACGGTAGTGCAAGGATTTCTAATGCAATTTGGACAGGGGCGTACGCACAGGCCGGGCTTTAATTTGTAAATAATTTTTCAATTACATACGTGAGTACTGAGTGAGTACTATATTATCTTATCTTTGTGTAACAAAATATTGTTTCTGATTTTTGACCAAATTTCTAGCTTTCCAGACATAAAATACTCCAGTCAAATGAGCAATAGTTATGACTTTTGATGACTGTCCAATGTCAAAGTTTCGTGGAGGAGTGTATGCAAGTTGATGTGGAAATTTAAATGAGGATGAGATATCAGAAAAAGAAAAATAAAAAATCATCTAATTGTCGATATACTAGGAGAACACAATTTTATCGTAGGAAACATATGTGATTCGAAAAGATTTGCCTTAATGAATATTCAATGTGAATGCTATCTAAAAACAAAGATAGTCTTAAGGATGCTACTGCGATAGTCTAGAACTTGGTACAGTCAGTGCATTTATTACAAAAAAAAAATACCTAAGTGCTATTGATGGAATGAATGGCGTACGCGAACTAATGTTATAATATGGGGGTTGGAGATGGAGCATACAAGGACTTCTTTTACTTACCTACTTGGCATCAAGTAGAGTTGCACCTAAGCCTACCAGCATTTCTGCTGTATCCATGATACGCATTATATGAAAACTCACCCCGCTGGATATCCAGATTATTCCTTATACGTGTCCTCCAGTAAGACGTATCACACCTGTATGATCATCATATTTACTAGTGGTATTTGAAATATGTATTAACGCTTTTAGCCTTCCGAACCAAGTTGTAGCGCACGTATACCGGTCAAGCCACATACATTTTGTAGTGCCTACCGTTGTGGTTCCATATTTTGAATGACACAGGTATTCAAACAATTGTTTGTAACTCTATGAGCTTCATTCTGATAATGTTTGAAAATCACTGGCAGTTTACTCAAAATATTATGTTGTCCTGAAAGCTATTTCTGTGAGGGAACCAAAATCAATAGCCAATGGCTGGAAATTAAATTCCGTATTAAAGCACCTGAATCTGACGACTTTTCCGGGAGGTTAGTCACTTAGTCAAACGATTGCATTGCGGGTAAATTGTGTTGCTAGGTTACAGACTTTCATAATCATGAGGTACTTACTATTTGACATTGTTGTATGAGGCCCTACTATGTACTAAATCGGTGAGTAAGCAGCATCAATTATAAAAATTATTGTTACTCCACTACAGCGTAGTATTGATAATAATGTAATTTAGATGCTAATGATATCCTTGTGAAGAGACTACATCTTTCAAGTAGTAAGCTGAAAAACAGCGATAATAACATAAAGTAGTAAATAGACTGTTGTGTAAAACAAGAGTTGATAGTTTTTCTCGAGATCTGCTCATCGGTTAGATTGCTCCTCTTCACTCAGGTTGGATGTAGGCAAAAGATGTTTTTGTCTAACTAAAAGTATCACATTCTTGTGTGATTTTAAATGGTTTATGTGTGATGTTCGTGCATTGAGAAACACTTGCTGTTGATAGTAGTTGGTTGTAATGGTTGTAAAGCAAGCAGTGTGTGTGTGCTGATGATGACGGTATAAAACTACATGCATGGTTACAACATGCGATTTACTACAATGAATACACTTGATGATTGTATGTGTGTGCTCAAGTAGGAATTTTCTTATAAAAAGAGCCTCCTGATACTACGTGCGTGTCGTGAACTCGTCAAGTATACGAAGAAAAAAAAACATCTTTTCAAGAATACGCTATAAACTTTGTCCGTATCTTGTCTCATTCTTATGCTCTTGTCTGCCTTGTGCTAGAACTAAATGCTTTTCTTCATATCGTTGGTATTTGTTAGAGGCTATATAGGCATACAGTAGTCACATTTCCATCTAAGTATGAATAGCATCTAGTTATGAGTTGAAGTTACCTATTCATCTTTTTACATCATATCACATTGTCCTCATCAACATAATCTGCCTTTTAGTGTTTACTCGTAGTTAAACTTACAAACTCAAGATTTTAACTTTTTTGCGTGTTCCCTCGAAACGCTTTGCGAATTCCCTAGTCGCCAATATAAATTCTATACCAGAATGAGTAAAGTTTTCGGATTTTTAAATTGTTATTCCAGTCACTTATCCTTATCGGAAGAAAACCAAACTAGATAAGTCGAAAATCCAATTTCGGAAAGTAGCGTTGTTGTTTGTTTGCTTAAATTACGCCGTAAATGTATGCGAAACTCGGTTTCATGTGCATTTCTATTGCAACGAAATTTCTAGAAACCGACGGATGTATTGATTACCAAATACCGGACTTCAATTGAATATGAAATTCTAATAAGAGCGTTTCTCGTTATGTTTAGTAGGTTTTTGTTCTCCAAGCATGAGATACCAATCGTTGTAGAAAAATTGTAGGAATAGCGTCAACTACAAGAAACAATAAATTGAATGATTACAAAACTGTTGAGACTCCTCATGTCGACAATGTCGACTCGACATAGTAAATAAGTTGTAAACAACATGCAAGAAAAATGGGATTGGAATTCATTTGATAGTATGAATCAGAGTATTTCCTGGTAATAATTACCCAGTTGAAAATGTGCAATCGCTCTTGTTCCTCTTTCTCTACACTTCAGGTAGATGCTCGTTCCAAAAAAGATGTGCAGTGTAGATAAAAAATGTAGATATTTACCCATCTTGTCCTACAGCTCAGTTCGGTTGACACAACAGCAGCATAGCCAAAGTCAATCTGATGCTGTACGACAGCACGAAATGCACAATGACTTTTCCACTAACATCGTGGTCGACATCATCATCACATCATGATATCTCAGCGTTCCTCTTCACAACAACATGAATTTCTTGAGAAAAGAGGCTGCATGAACATATGGACTAAAGATACCTATACAACAATACAATGTATAAGAATGTATTAAACACTACATATATTTTTACGAAGAGTAGTCAATATACTTTTGAAAAATATACTTCAACTTGCAAGCTTGAATGCACGACTTTTCCCTTGAGCTAAAATACTTGGACGATTCTTACTATATTATACTATGAAAAAAACAAATTTTTACCCCCTTACAAGTACTGTACACGGAAAGAGACGACGAAGAAAGAGGAAAAAATAATGAACGAATTAATGAATGCGTTTAGTATTTTTTTTCCCTAAGGGGAATTTTTCTGTTCATTCCAAAGTTGAAACGAGAAATTTCATCAATGGTGAAATAGGAGCTGTATGGCTGTTCAGTATACAAAATTGAAATAGGGAGCGATTTCGTGCAACCTGACTATAAGAAATTTTCAAAGTTCCATATGCTTTTTCTTATGACTGTAAAATTACTGTTGTAATTTAAATGCATTCATATTATAATGCTTTCTCTTTACAGAAGATGGTCAAGTAAAATCTGACTTCTATATGAAATACATAGTGAGCTGTAAGAATAATGAGTTAAAATGTTTTTTACTTCCCTGGAGGAATATATACTTAGATTTTAATTGATAAGAAAGAAAGACTAGCAAAGTTTCGGCTTGTATATAATGACTGCATGACTAATTTGATACTTCACAATAGGGAGGGGATCAAACATAAGTTCTCGTTTAATGTTGCTGTGCTCAGCTCATATTTTCCGGGTTTTCATAACTTGTGTGAACTGTAACTCCTTTTTGACACTGAAGGTCAAGGGTTATGCGGAGGAGTAAAGGTGTGTAGGATGCATGTGTACATAGTGTTATTCCCTTGTTATTCCATGATACACATTATGCAAGGCGTTTTTAGTTTTTAGTGTATTCCGGAAATACGCCAATGGATCTGAGGGTATTGCACACTCTCCATCGTTCTACGTATTTTACCTGTACAATTATGGTTGTACGTTTTACGTTTGGAAACTTGTCACTGGATGTAATTGTCTCCATCTCCCAAAAGATATTACTATGTGTGGGTTGATGTTCACATCGTATTGTACTGGAAGATACCCGATAATCATGAGTAACTCCGTCATGGTTGAGTTTGAAATAGAAGATAAGATATTAACAATAATATTAATATTGTTCATACATATAATGACGGATTTACTTCGCTTGTAAACATTTTCGAACCGTTGACCGCACTTCACAATGGGTTTTCCGTTTACAAATTTGTTTCCATAAATGACCATTAGCCTTAAAATGTTGCATAAATATGATTTGAAGTTTTAAAATCATATTGTTTTCTCGTTTTTTAGGTTTACCATTATGTAAAAGTCTGAGTGAAGACATAGTGGAGTCCCACAGACAAGTTAATGGTGCCATATATCTGAATTTTTGGCGTTCGTAGAAATCATCCCAACACTTGATGTAAGTAGTAGCACTGTCGGCTTGCGTATTTTTCGTCACTCTGACTGAAAAGAAAACAAAGGAAGGCCACCAGCCTGCCGGCTATATACTGTTTGTAATTTATGAAGGAAAATATGAACACAGATTAATGACTTCAGGTTCAGTGCTAATAAATGACTTGTGCGTTTCTCATTTCCCACCGAAATTGAAATTATTTAGTTGTTTATGAACTGTTCAAAGTTTCATATAAAATCAAAAGAAAATTGTTTCTAACCACTTGTCCGCTCCGAAGAAAACAGTAATGTTAGTGTTGTACTTAAAATGACAAGTGACCTTTGACTTGACAAGAACAAAAAAATATTGGTGGAGCCTGTTGGTGATGATGTGAAATTTTCCTATAATGGCTAATGAAGAAGCTCTGCGGTGGGCTTCAAAACATGTAAAAGTTAATGCGCTCTGTCGTCATCAGCAGCGGTAGTGAACATTACTTACCGAAACCACAGGTCGAGGTCTTGTAAAAAGTCATCATTTTTCCCCCAACAAAAGAATCGCATTAGCACCGGCTACAGCTCCATCGCGTCAACATAATATCCGCAACATTGTTTATGTTTTTGTATGGAGCACCGCTATAATCATCGTCAGTACCCACCTTGTAGTCGGCATTCATCTTGAAGGAAGTGAGAAAAAACTTGAGAAAAAGGCTGATTTTTTTTCGAGTTAGGATTATTTTCCACCTATCGCAAATTATTAGATACTTACAAAAAGTTTTTGTGACTTATTGTGTGCGCCGCGACAGCCATAATCATCTTCTAATATTTCTATCTCCGAGTTTCAAATTTTCTTCGGTGGTCATTACGAATTGAAGTGGTAGAGACTGATGTAATGGTGTGATTTCATTTCACTATGATGCAATATCACTTGAAGAACAGTTTGAGACGGGAACAAGTATTTTGAAAATGGACAGCCAGTTAAGTTGGTTCTAAAAAATCTGATAGAAAATGCATAGTTAATTGCACCATTCGAGGAAAGAAAACAATCCAGCAAGTGTACGTACAAAAGATTTCTCTGATTGTTGTCCTCTGCAAGCTCCAACGGTAAGGACCTGTGAATTTTCTAATGCTTACTGAATATTCAAAACACTTTGCTCATTTTTGATGTTTTCTCTGTTAGTAATTTTGCTCGACTGAGCAATTACTAGGGTATATGTTGGATGCATAGTAGAATAGTGTTTTTTGCTCCTAAATTATTTATAGGAGGCTAACTAAATAGCTGAATAATGTGCACCCGAGATCTTAAAAATGAAAGCTATAATAGTTTTCATTGTTCTTCAAACATAGTCTTACAAAGAACCAGATAATAGTAATATTGACGGAAGTACTGCATTTACAACTTAATGTTCGGCAATTAGTTTGTCTACAATTTGTTATTTTTTTCTGCTAAATAATGCCTATTTCACCCTTCCTTTCATAAATTATCGTAGAAAACAAACGAGCTATTCCTTTTTTACTATTCCTTCATAAAACTCATAAGTCCGTACTCCGTACATCATTAAACGTAGGAGTCAAGAAAATGTTCGGGTTAGGAGAGGGTGTAGGATGTACCACTGCCATCTGCAATAAAGCAATTTTACGTGGAACTGAACACTGAACCATAACGCCACACCACAGTCATGATAATCATCATAAATAAATAAAAATACCTACCGAAGGAAGTTCCTCAGAGCTACCTTCATTCTCAGCTAAAATCTCGCATTCATGAGGAAAAAGCAGCAAGCAGAAAGTTCTCTAATTTATATGTTATATACTGGTTTAGATTGTCCGCCTCTAAAAATCCAAAAGAGAACATAACTGCGATTTGTTTTATAACTTTTTTAAACATAATTAACATAAGTTCATACCCATTTTTCAGCACAAAATACATAAAGATATAAACATTACTAGATATATTATATACTAGAGGCTTTCTATTCTTTGATTACACGACTTGCGCTATAAATATAGCAGATAGATAATGTAACAACAATAAAAATTTGAAACAACATGTTTGCATATTATTATGCAGGCATGTGTGTGTCGATGGGTGGTGGTTCAAAAAGATGTTCCGTTGCGTCGCAGTGGCTCTCTTGGTAAGATTATTCCATACAGAACTATCATATCGAAATACCATAGAACAATATTTCGTTATTATCTCGGAAAGCATAAAAATGACAGGAGAGAGTAGTACTCACTATCCTGCCAGGAGAGATACATTTTGTTCTCTGTGTGTTTTTTAATTCTTGATTTTTTATGCTCAATACTGAAAAATGAAATATGGCGAAGGAGGATGTGAGCTATTATTTTTTTCAAAAAAACAAAGAACACTCGTCATTTCGCCGGTCATGGCTTTATAATAATGATGATAATACTAGTAGAACCAACTAGGATATTATTTTTAGGTAGTATATTCTACTTCCATTCAAATTCAGAGAATACATAACACTCGCCCAATGTCATGTAATAGTGGCACCAGCAAAACTTACAGCCATCTCATGAAAATAAACACTAGCTAGTTACAATCTAGCAATAATCCTTTCACACAGTCGACCTACGTAAAGAAGAACAAAAAACTACTAACTTGTAATTGTAAAATAATGGTCTTTACAACCTCATATTGAGTTACTTGTCAGCTTGTGCTCCAGCAAAAATACATTAAAAGTACAATGTTTGAAGCGCTACAACAAACGATTCTTATACCTTGCCTTCCAATGTTTGTTTCCACATGAGAACACCATACCTTGTTGGGTGTGCAAGTAATTTATTTTCGTAGTAGTAAAATACACAACAGATAGTATTTGAGTGCCACACACTACCGCTCACACTTACAATCCATAAAAATCAAAATGTATTGAATTGGAAGTAACTTTGCCAAGTCGGTCGAGTTTTTTGTATGCATAATTTTGCATGTGTACATGTTGTGCTCCTAAATATTGTGACAGACTTTCCCACTTTTGTGCATGGAATTGATCTGGAAATGTGCAATGGCAATCTTTAAAGACGGGATATCTGATTCTTTTCAATAGCCAGTTAAAATTACCATAAAATTGTTTACTTGATCAACAGAAAATATGGAGCTTTTGTGTGTTACATATATATTACACACATAGCAAGAAGCCTCTACCATACAACATACAATCTCTCACCCACAGGTTGTACCCCCTTTTAACTTATGCTTTTACCTTGAATTTTGTATTAATTGCAGTTCTTTTATGCAAGCAACAACCTGACAAGTTATCATCATAAAACCAACCACGCAGACAAAGTTGTCTGTTGAGTAAATTCTACTAGGATATTTTTCCCTTATTAATTGACGAAAATAATAGCTGAAATGCATACAAAGTAGCTTAGAGGGAGACAAATAGAATAAAAAATGGGTGAGTGTGGGAGCTAGCCATTAAGCATCACATTGTTGAATAACTTTTCGTAAAAAAAGCGCAGGGGTTGAGTTGGATAACAATGTGTAATAACATAATATCTTGAAACGATATCAAGCAAAACCCACCATCCAACCCTTCCTGTATGGTTAACATTCTTGTCCGAATTAAACTGGTGACCAAGTCCCACATCCGCTGGAACCACTTTTTTTTTCTTTATCATTTTTATAATTCGGCATTTTATGAACCATTCAAAATGTATACAATGTGAACGATAACAGGGTTGCAATCCACCCACGATTAAATGGCCAACTGAACAAGAGGGGATTTTCTCACTCTTGTTTACCGACACCGAGATTGGGTTCCTGAGGTGTGGCGGAGCACATAAAACACTGGCTTCTTTCTAGCAATGTTACAAGCTATACAATTTCTTTGCATTTGGTCTACTTTTTTTTTTCGTCACTTCGCCATTGCCTTGTTATTAAGTTTGTTGTCGGTTTAGAAATTCGAAAGGAATTGTAGCCTATGAAGGCACAAAATGTGTGAGACTTCATCCTCTCATTTTGCCAGAGGTGTGTTAAGAAATTACTTTTAGGTTTTCCTACAGAATACATCGAAAAAAAACTAGCAATTATACCTGTGCCCTAATGAGATATCACACAGTTTTCATGATAGTTCAAGTTGGCATGTATTTAGCCAATCTACACTGATGGGGATTCAACCGAGGAGTTAGAATTGCCGCTCAAGGGAAAACTTAAAGACGACAGTTATCTTCTTTTTTATATGACAGTCTTCGCATTATATTGCAGGTCATTCAGCCGACAATCACACTACAAATGCACAGTTATGCTAAAATTGCTGTGGTATTCAAATAAAAGTGTCAAACAAACACTAAGTCCTAGAAGAAACGTATATAATTTGACAGATCCGTTTATGAATTGTAACATTTTGAAATGGCCAAACTTTATGACTTTGTTCATTCTATGCTTTCAATTGCTTTCATGGTGAAAATCAGTTGGCTCTGACTTCCTGTCTGTTTTTCACACTTTTCGTTTGTGCCAAATAATGAGATATTATATTTTGCGTCAGTAGAAGTAGCTTCACTATATTTTGAGTCTCGCGTGATTTTATAATTCGAGAATGAATTTCCATAATCAGGCGACCAAAACAATGCTTTCGAATCCGAATTATCCCAAGGTGTGCTAACTTTCTTCTCTCTCATCAGTTGTTAATTACACTACGGGCCAGATGATTGTAAAAAAAAATCGTAATTATATGGTCCGCAGAGTTCCAGGAAATTACTGCATTGTTGCGGTTTCGTAGAGGCATGCTGAGGATGTGTATAGCTTAATTAACTTTCTCAAAGCTTGCTATTATGTTCATCGTCACCGTATGGATAATTGGAAGCGGTCAAGCAAAATTTATCATTCCACTTGATTATTTAGCTTTTATGAATCATACACAAGCATCCATCTGTGAAAACAACAAAATCTGCACAACAACAAAACTGCCTAATGAATCTAGAGGAAATTCATCTACGTTTTTACTCTCTAAACTGTTCCAAGTGAAAATTGTTACATTGTTGATGGGGCTGTTGTTCTAGTTATTGCTACTGTTTGTGTTCATGTAATGTAAATACTAAATGTTTTTTAAATATTCAGTATCCTGCATGAATAAAGAAACACGAGAAATCATAGTTTTGAATAGTCAACAAAATCATACTAAAGGAAGACAAAATATGCCTGCATGAAAATTCTTGCTTTAAAACTTAAATTAGGTATTTGTATTTGTATTTGTAGCTTTATTTCATTTTAAAAAAATGAGGTGTTTACAAGTATTCAGATATGGATAAATCATAATCTGCTCTTCTTACTCTAACACCATAACAGAAAAAACTGCTAAAAACTCGTCTTGAGATTGTCCAATCCTTAGGGAAGTTCCACCGTCTAATCTATAGCGGGTGTTTGAGCGATCGAGCTAACTACATTCATCACGATTTTTTAACAGTAATTCTGTACAAGAAATAACAAATTGTTCATACGTAACATCCTTAAGAGTACTTAATTTTAAATTTTGAACAAAGTAATTCCAATTTTTACATGCATTATATTGAATTGAGTTTTGAAACATAGTTGAATTTGCCTTAGGCATAACAAGTCTTACATTCGTATTTAATTTTGTACGTTCAAACCACGGTTTAAATAGGGCACAGTTGAGCCTTTTCCACGTAAACTTTACTAGCGCTAGTGAGCGCCTTTCACTAACTGTAAGTAATTCGACTTTCTTCAGAATGTAGTTGATATAAGACTGATTTTTTTCAATCTTACTTCTCCTTACGATGGTGTTGTTGTGATAATATATAAGAAGAAATCTGTTTACACGATTCTGAATTTGTTGCAATTGTTTGTCGGTTTGTACCGCCCAAATTGATATACAATAGTCAACTATACTTATCACATAAGCAGACAAAAATGTTTTAATCACTTTTTGCGATAACAACCTCCTTAAGTTATACAATCTTGCTAATGCAACACATGTTTTTGTGTCAACATTATCATAGTGAGATTTGAAAGAAAGACAAGAGTCAATGTAAACCCCTAAGTATTTGAAACAAGTCACTCTCTCAATACTTTCTCCATTCAATTTTATTGTAATGGGTCCATCAGCTTCCGATTTGGAGCGCCAGTCTTTTGCCTTATAAAAAAGCATTAGCTTTGTCTTTGAAACATTGATGTTAAGATGATTGTTTTCACACCATTTTTGCAGTTCACCCAGGCAATTTTGCATTTTTTCCTTTCATTAGGTATGTGCATATGTAAACATGTAAGCATGAATAATGGAAATACACTTCATTTATAAACAAGAACAATGACTGCAAAAATCTCGTATTTGTTTGGCCTAAAACCTCGTGTC
>JAAXOA010003709.1:0-11135 GCA_036561885.1 Salina celebensis
ATGTCTGGTTGTAGGACTCCAAAGGACTATTGGTTAAGTCCCGTGCAAGCAGCATTTCTGCTCAAAAGCAAATGTTCATGAAGGATCATGCAGCAATCACTAGCTTTGAAGAAATGGTGGATGCTATAAAACCCACTTGCATTATAGGTAAATGAACTGATAATATATGTAGCTTTCACCCATGATGTAAAGAACTTATCGTCATAATCCACCGTTTGTTTAAAAATGCGCAGGCGCTGCTGCTCAGAAAGGTGCTTTCACTCCGGAAATTCTCAGAAAGATGGCTACATTCAACAAAAGACCAGTTATTTTTGCACTAAGTAATCCCACATCTAAAGCCGAATGTACGGCTGCAGAGGCATATGAGAACACCGATGGTCGCGCTGTATTCGCGAGTGGCTCTCCATTTCCTAAATATACTTACAATGGGAAAACTTTTGAACCAGGACAAGGGAATAACGCATATATTTTCCCAGGGGTGGCTCTTGGTGTTATCGCTGCTGGAATCCGTCACATTGAAGAGGACGTGTTTCTCTTATCGGCAGAAGTAAGAATTTAAATATTCGACCATCGATCAGCATTTTGAGATCTTCAGGTCTTCATTTTGAGATTTTCATTTTGAGTTTTTTCTATTTCAAGGTTTTAGCCAGTACTGTCAGTGACTTAGACCTGGAGGTAGGACGTTTGTATCCACCACTCTCGGAAATACAAAATGTGTCTGTAGTGATCGCTCAGAAGATAATGGAAGACGCATATGAAAAAGGTGACTGAAGCTAACTAATATGATGTTTCCTAGTTTCCATTAGACCTATTTTAACCTTTGCTTGTGTTTTATGCAGGTGACGCTACAACATATCCTGAACCAGCAAATAAGGCGGAATTCATTCGGGCTCAGTTGTACGACCCGAACTATACAAAGGCAACGAACACAGTGTACTCCTGGCCTTCTCTTTAACAGCTCCCAGTGATAAGCTGTACAATATTACCTATCAATCGCTGTAATGAGGCTGTAATATCTTAAACATCAGCAACAATACCAAAACCAATCATCGGTCATGAATATTGTACTTGTGATAGAAGTCTTTGACAATTCCATGCTCTACGTTTATATTTTTACATATGCAAACAATGAAAAAGCCCAATTGTAAAAATAAAACGGAAGATCTTGTGACGTATGGGTGTAATTTCGTTTGTCCTATTGTCCTTTAACTTTCATCGCATTCGTTTGCCCTTGCACACACTTTGCCTAATATTATATAAAAGTTGGCTTCTGCTATTTAATTATGCTAGCCTGGCTATTTAATTAATTATGTTCGTCTGTATTTGTTTCTCATGCACATTCATTCTTTGCTCGTTTAGTTTCAAAATTCTAACACTTTTGTGGGTGGGTATGAAAGATTGGTTTTAAAAACAACTTTTCGGCTGTTTGATGCTAGCCGGTAAGAAGCTCGTTCGCTTCGGATGGGATGAGCTCGCGTTGCGTTGTTGGAACTTGGAAGTAACAGATGAATGAATATGAATGAATGTGAGAAGACGGAATGACGACTGACTGGACAATGTAAGAATGTTACGAAACAAGCAGTTTAATTCGACTTCAATGACACTACAACGAAAATGTGTACATCCCCCCTGAGGTCACAAAAAGCCGGACCAAATCCGGGTCCAAAAGGATCGCCCCAAAAAAGGATAAGTTGGCCGAGGAAGTAGTTCTTCGATAGCTCAGGCTTGATCTGCGGAGCACATTTTTTTTCAATTTGCAACTGAAACGTTAAAAATCCATTTAGCTTTATAATATTGTGTATGCAGTGCAAGCGAGAGTGTATTTGAAAAGTCAGAAAACAGAAGACAACAAACGTTCTACGATAAACAAAATCCGCATTTCTCGTTGAAAAAAGTGATTTTGTTTAAACAGAGGCCAGACATCCAACTGATTTATTCGGTCGGAATTGATGTAAACTTTGTCAAGTAAGTCATCAATCTAGTGGGACTGACATAATAATCGAATAAGATTGAACACGTGGTAAGGAATGATAGCATATTCTGTGTATTTATCCAGTTCAGTTTAGATTCTTAATTAATTATTGCTTGATTGGCTTAAATCATATTTTGATTCGCAGAAGATGGGGTCGCGAAGTAGCAAACCTGCTGTGGATCCTCCGGAGGCTCCAGCTCAAGCACCAGCTCCAGTTAATATTATGATAACTAAAGAGGTCACCGATCGGTTCGTTGCTTTTGCAATGAAACAGAACGGCAAGGATCCAGCAAGTGTTATCATTATTGAACCACCGACCTCTAAGCTCAGGATTGAGAACGAGAACTTCGGAAAGGAAGATGCGACGAAGGAGGTGGTTATGAAGGACATAACTGATAATTCTTTACCGGCTAAGTTTGACCAGATGATTCAAGTTCCGGAATGCGATGATAAAATAGGTATTTGATTAATTAAGTCATTTCATTTTAATTGTTCTATTCAATGCTACATTATGACCTCTACTAATGTTTTGTTTTACCATTCAATTAGAACCTGTAGTCAATGTTTCTCCACCAAAGGTTCTTCATCCAACCATGGGCAACGAGCCGGATGAACCTGCTCCTACTGCGAAAGCTGGAAACTGGAAGTCCACTGCCAGCAAAGAAGTCCAATTCGACGAAGAAGTTGGTTCACAGCAATCTTGGCAACCTAAAGCAAATTACCAAGGTCCGACCGCGAATTACGCCAATTTTCAACCGCCAGAATACCAAGAAGTGGACGAAACTAAGGTCAGACGACGTAATCGAAGACGGGTTAGCTACAAGCGCGCAGATGAAGATTCAGGAGACCTTGAAGACCCGGATTTAATCCCTGCCAAACCCGACGACATCGTTCTGCATGTTCCAAAGCCGGCTTTGCCACTTGTCGTCGCCGAAGACGAAGAAGGGCAGCTCACTGTTGAACCAATCCAGTCATGGAACGATCGCCAGCGCTTGCAAGTCGATTTACGGAAGAACGACGCATACTGGACTGAGAAGCTCGAGAAGATTAAATCACAGATTGAGGACGACACTCATCTGGAAGCGGCTGAATTCACAGCGAAGACTTAATGAAATTAAAAGCCAGCATGAAGTCTCCATTGCCCCACCGTTCAATCCAGGAGCTCATTGCAACATGCTCGTCTCTCAGATAGGAAAATGTTATCTCCGAAACGAAAACGAAGTTTTGAAGTGTAATGATTTAGTTCATCAGTTCGCAAAGTGTACGTACAAACAACTACCATAAATTCTGGGAAGACGCCTACTTACATGATACATCGTACACAATCATAGAGAAACAGATAAGCTTTACATGAAACAATTCCTTTTTGGTGTACCAACTTTCAGTTTTTATTTCCTATAACATGTATGTATTTGAATTCCAATCATTGAAGAGTAAACAACTTTTTTTACGGTTACATCTTCTGCCTGTTGAAAACTACTGTTTTAGCTTGCCTACCTAACGAAATAAGTTTACTGCGCACATGCCTCCCCTCTTCGCCCTCCAAACCCTAAATTGGAGCTAGACAAAGATTCATCTTGCTTCTTACTAAGGCTCCACTGAAAATGGCATACTAACTTTTAGTAGTTTCCTGTCATACTGTATACTCAATTTTACGTTTTCGCAATTTTGCACGCATCTTTTAGCTAAGTAATAAAACTTATTTTTATAGCTTCAACCGTTCCCCCATCCATCCCTTCTTCCCAAATGAACCAAACAACTGCTTCTCAATATCATTGTAAATTGGCAGGATTTTAGGATGTTATTTTGCCTGACAGATTTTCTGCGACACACAATCACACGCGTTATGCTACGCATTTTCCTATTTCTTTGATACATTAAAAGTTCACCCCTATTCTTTTTTTTGTCCCTTGTAGTAATAATGGCGCTTCCAGGAAACTTTTCTCAAAGGTTTTTATTGTTCCTGGTGGGTCCATTGAAGCGTGCACGGAAAAATCATAAAAGTTGTTTGTGTTTTTGCTGTTATTTTTAAAGCGACTCTGAGAACACAGTCCTGTCCAGATTCCAGATGCGCTTCATTTTGGGTTTTCTTCTTCTAGTATTCTTTTTCGTGACAAACAAGGTAATAAAAAAGACCCAGGCTATTTGACAACCCTTGTTTCCTCGACTGTCACATGTTGAAACAGCTAGGGTGGATAGTTACACAGGGAAAATTGTCGTTTTACATTTTAACTATCCTGTTAAAAGCGCCGCTTTTGGTACAATGCGAAATATATAATCGGGGATGACTCATCCACTCCAGACACACAACTTGTCTTATGTCACACTGATGTAGATTAAAACTGGCACAACGCATTTTCCCTGCTCCCCTCCTAATCTTGGCTATAAATAAGACCCTTCTTCAGGTCCCATTCAATGACATTTTTTTTCTCATATGAAACGTGATGCAATAGTTGGACCAGTATTGCGAATCCTCGGGGATATTGAGAGTTTTGCATGTATTGAGCTTCACTCTTTGTGCCGCTTTCAATATAACACTGGATAAAATTACAGTGTGAGTGTATAAATGTATGAAAATAAACTATTCCCTTTTGGGATGTTTATTTCGGCGAGAAGATTCAAAAGGGGGAAATGCTTTTGTTTCCAATTATAGAAAGTATTTTGCAAACATTACGCATTTTCGGCAGATGTTCCAAGTGAATTGAACGGTTTCGCACAGCGAACTGTTGACTTTTATATACTGAAATGAAATGTTCTATGCATAATCTAGAAATCCAGACCGTTTCAATTCCCACATGACCCCAAAGTAAAATATTCAAGTTTGTTTTGAACGATATTGATACGTTTCGTACTATTCATTCCCACTTTGGTTGTAAAAGTCTATATCAACTTTAGTTACTTTAGACTAGACTAAAGTTGTCGGTCGCCAACACGTGCATGCCATAATGTATTAGTTCATAGTTCCCATGTGTGCTTCATTTTCTACAAAAACTCTTCCAGCGTCTATTCCCATGATTGGCTACGCTGTGAGTTTTGCAACAAAATGACATCTGAAACCCATCACATCATTTTCATTAGCAAAAAAGTAATGTCTTGTCACGACAGTACACTTGGACTATCCTTCATCGTTAGAGAAAAACTACGAGAAACATAATTTTTGTTGGCGTTACTAGTTCAAAAACAAAGTTAATGGGAAAAGACAGCAGAAGGCAAACGTTTCAAAAGATATGATTATGTGATATGAGAATGAACCTTCATATCCCGAATTTTATGCTATTTCACATTGTCTAACAAAGAAAACGTGAAATTGTTCATTTTTTCCTGTTGTTTTCTTCAAAACGTGCTGTTACAGATATTACAATTTAGTTTCTACGAATTTTCATTTTTAACGATGTGTTTTTAAAGAACCAGTCTAAACTGTGGTTATCTGTAAACAATTTTGCGTACAATACACATCCTGTATGATCGCAAACTATTAATCCATAATCATGATCTGGCACGACATACAATTAGCATTGTTAAACACCCCTGGTATATATTAGCGCTATAGGCCACTATTCAATGCAGATTCATAAGATCATTGAGTCTACAGCAGATATGAAAAAAAAACACGCTTAAATCAATAGCATATCTTATCATATTTTTACCTTACAAATTCAGAGTGGACTACATTATTCATTTAGTCGTTCTGTGCTAGTGCCTTTCTTGTCAAAATTGTAAATAACATCCCATCAGACCTGCTCACTGGTAACCTATTCGCCAGCCCATTCGGATGTAGAATATTACTATTGTAAAGCACGTGAAAAATGAGATAGGAAAGGTCGTTGACTCTAAAATAGGCATTTCACTACTTACTCGTTTCGCATGCAATATCCTTTTTGCGCTAGATGCAAACTCCTCTCATCATCTTTGTTTCTTTCATATTCAACTACCTTTTTCTTATCGACTGGGATGCAAGATGCCATGTGTACCAAAGTAGTTTTTTTTTTTTGTCGTGATGATAGTCTCTGTAGTGCGTGCATAATGTTGTGCATTTTAGTCTCAAACAATGGAACAATGTAGTTTTTTTTCGTGGGGGTTTGCAAAACTGCAATGAGTATTGCATCCTTGACGAGAGAGAGATAGCTGCAAAAGATGTAACCACAACTTGCATACAACATTCGTCATCAATTTTTTTGTTCACTTCTGTAATAATGCGTGAAATGGGACCAAGAACCTTTACATAATTGCAGGAGTGACTTGGTCCTACTTTGTCCTCGGCTGTTGTTTAATGCTCTCGTTTGTTGAGGAGACATTGATGCTTCAGATCAGCTTTTTGCAAAGTAAGGCTGACCAGTTTCTGTGTCAAGATGGCTTTTGAAAAAATGGCTATGAATATGGAATATGTATTCAAAGGATGATTAGTAGTCATTAGAATATTTTTATATTGAAATTTTACAATGCTTTTGAAAGCTCTCCAGCATTTTTATGGGGTGTGTGAAGAAGATTTTTTTTACATGGCATTAGTACATGATAAGAATTTGAAGAATGTTTTTGGTACGAGTGGGTTCATGGTGAATTGTAATGACATGTTTTGCTAATGTTTTGCACGTAGTCTTTGTTTTTTGGCAAAAGTTGTTAGCTAAAAAAGCTTCAATGATTTGGTTTTCCAGCGCGTGTAGAATATTCTCTTGTCATTATGTTAGCAATTTGGGATTAAGAAAGCCTCCATTTATACTACAATCTTGCAAACATAACATATAGCTCAAATCAAAGGTCATAGAGTCAAGTGTTCCCTAATTCATCAAGTCGTTACTTTAATCTCATAAAGTCTAGTGTTGCATTTTGAAGGGGAGTCAATAATCTGAAATGTGTTTCGTTTCATTTGCGCAAATTGTTTATTTTCCTGGTTTCTACTAAATTAATCCTTGTACAAAGTATGCTTTGTTTTAACACGAATTGCAAACGTTTTACAATGTTTAATTTAGAACTTTATCTATCTCTAACTCCATTCTATGTTGATGTGCTGAGTTGCGTCAGTTTTGTTTTACGATTCTCACATTCCCAAAATCTCAAATACTTTTCTGAGCATTGAAGATAAAAGACTCAAATGGAGTTTAAGAAACATTTTATTTCATGAAAGTAATCAACACAAATTATTCTTTTCAAACTAAATCTCCCTGCCTGAATCAGACCTTTGAGAGCTTAATTCATCCAGGATTCACACACAAGCAACAGGAGAAATATGCGCTAAACTTAAAATTGCAAACTGCAATAGTAAACAGACAAAGACCATTGACATTTTGAATTTGATTTCCTTGTAACTTCGTTTATTTTGGTTCATTCACTCTGGCTCAATTTAATTCAATGAAAATTTCCAGGAAAAACTCTACATGATGCATGAAAGTGTGCCGAAGAGTATTGTGATGGTTTTTAAATCAAGTTAATTATATCACAGAAAATAATATGCGTATATGGAACTGTTTCCGATATTGCTTTCAAAGTTGGATTTCCAGATCAATCCCTCATTGTTGTACAAAAGCCACTCCAGCCTATACGGATTCTTACTTCATACATTTCCAAAATATGTGTTTGGTACCTGAATTGAGTTGTAATTGTAACTTAAAGACAAAAGAAGACAATTGTAAGTACGCCTAGTTGCAAATTCAACCCCGTTTTGTACAGCTAGATGATATTCTGATGAAATTCAGAATATCATCACAGCACATTTCGTCTTTCAAAGTTACTATAGTCTCCTTTATCTTTTTATGTAGAGTAAAAAAAATATTATTGCTGCAATAAGCCAGGCATAAAGTAAACTGCCACGTTTTTTTAGGTTCATTGTACGCTCAACTGAATAACAATTTACGATGGTTTAAAAAGAGCATGACATTATTACGAAGCTGAACTTTGTTCAGCAAGTCATGAGATCGATGGCTTTGTCTGTCCGTCTGTCCGTCCGTCCGTCTGTCCGTCTGTCCGTACGCGCTCTACTGGCCATNGCTTTTAGGAAAATGCAAGTTCCTCTCACTCGGCTCCTTCCTGTCCTCAATTTTGAAAAGGTGTGTGAGTAGCATGATGCCAAACATGAACAGGCTTTACGCATGTATATTACCGAGGTATAAAATGACTTTATATAATGTAACATTATGTTTTATATTTATGTTTAACATGATTCAATTTTATGAGATATTTTTCATGTACGCATGAAGTCCTCCTTTGAGAGAGATAGAACTAGACAGGCCATCAGTTTAAAATGTTGCAAACTATGTGACGAAGGAAAACTGCATTGAGTCTATATCTAATTTGGACCGAAGCTAACCTTTTACATCCGCTCATTTACCAACAGGCACAATATGTTCTACAATTCTTTCTTCTCTGTTGGAGGACATAACTTATTGATAATTACAGAAAATTTAGTCATTTTACGCGTAACGCATAAATTAATACATACGAAAAAATGGCAAGCA
Source organism: Salina celebensis (assembly GCA_036561885.1). Classification (NCBI taxonomy): domain Eukaryota; kingdom Metazoa; phylum Arthropoda; class Collembola; order Entomobryomorpha; family Paronellidae; genus Salina; species Salina celebensis. Next base: position 8,422 of record JAAXOA010003709.1, read on the forward strand.
AAATTGCAATATATTTGGTATGAGTCAGGACTTGNCAGGCACAATATGTTCTACAATTCTTTCTTCTCTGTTGGAGGACATAACTTATTGATAATTACAGAAAATTTAGTCATTTTACGCGTAACGCATAAATTAATACATACGAAAAAATGGCAAGCAAAATTGCAATATATTTGGTATGAGTCAGGACTTGTCATAGTTTTATTAATGTAGATATTGAAGACATTGATTGATGTTCATAATTGTAGTTTGCAAACTAAACAGGTTATTGAACTAAAGGATATTTCGCTTTTCTGTTTATGGTACAACAAGCGCTAAACAAGGTAACCTTTGCAATTATCAACGTTCTTTTCCTTCATTACTTCCATTCCATTTTCCATTCAGTGTTTCATTGAAGTAAATATAAAGGTGGTGGTGAATGCTTCTACATGTAACATTGTTGACTGTTTAAATATCCGACCGCTTATGATAGTGCTGACTATGACAATTATGTTCAGGCTCGCAGAAAATTGTTCCTTTCATAATTTTTAATCGTTTAATCATTTCAGTCAAGTACGATTCCGCTAGAATTGCTTGTAATAAATGCGTTGGCGTATGTAGCAAAAACCTGAATTGGTTTAGGAAAGGATGACTATTCTTCGTATAAAGCTGCAATAGAAACAACATAATTCACACAATTTGCAATAATTTACTCTAAACTACTTCACCTCTACAGATAAACCTTAAATGATTGATAATGCTAAAGATATCCTAGCGCAAGCTACGGACCATCTCAGCCAGGACCAGAAGACAAGCGAGATATCGTGAAAATATTAATAGCACGAGCCCATCATCATCCCGTACGCACAAACCATTTTTAGCTATTTTACTATCGCCACCTCGAGAATTGAAGTGATCAGGAATGGCCAATGCAAAATTGCTGATCGTCATTTTCAAAGGATGCTTGCGTTATCGCTTCATCATTCTTGTGGCATATATACATAATTTGCAAGAGCATTAAAGATTCGACCATCACAGTTCAATAAACTCTCGAGTGTCACGGTAGAGCCTATCTGCGACTATAGGACTAAAAGTTGAGCCTTTGAAACAATTGAGCCATGAAAAAATGAACGAATAAATTAAGTGAAGGCTGTTCAAAATCCGATACAAAGAAAGTTGGTTATGGTTTCCTAATAATAGTCCAAGAGTTGACAGTGTATAAAATGGCACACACAACTTACTATGTAGGGAGGACATGCACAATACTGACATCGTAAATGTAACCAATTAAGCTTTGCACTGTTTCATAGTTAGCCTATCGCGTGAATTTCGATACGCAGAGGAAGGACAGATTACATGACTGACTCTAAATGAATACTGCATTGCTACATGAAATTAAAAATGGCCATCAACTCAAATTTTTAACTGTATTGAGTACATTTTTTGTTGTCCTCTCTTTAATCATCATTGAAATGTCTTTTTGTGGCTATGATGGATGTGAACAGCAATTATAGTTCGAAGCCAACCGCAAACAACTAAGTCTTAGTAACAATTTGTCATGGCTGAATTTTCTTTCGTGTTAGATAAGCCTACTATGGATGGAGTTCAATGAAACACAATGTAGCCAAAACGTTGAGGTTTTTAAGTTACCACTGGAGACAAGCAATAATGTGATTTGATGGCAAGTTGCAATCCTTCGTGAATTGTTGCACTCGCAAGTGGCGATGTTGATTGATTTGAGGAGCCACAAATTTAGAATTGTCACTAATATGATTCTTTATTGGGTCATTTTTGAAATATAGTTGAAGGCAGTGGCATGAGAGGGCAAAATAGTGACATGAACATAACTGTTTACTGTTTTGTAGCTGAGTGATTGAGATGAGATATAATCCGTTGATTGATTGAATGAAAGCAAAACTGATTTAGATTGGTTTAAGAGTTTGTATGCATTTGGCTATGAAATCAAAGGACATGCAACATAAATTCAATTCAAAGGAGTGATGAGAACACCACGATTCATGATGTTATCGTTGCCGGTGCGGTGATACGTGCATAATTTAGTGACAAAAATGGATTCTTCCATAATATCATTGCGGTACTCATATGAGCCTCGTAGTCGTTGATGGTACTACTGGCATTAATAAAAATAATATTCACATTAAACTATCTACATACTTAGTCGACTTGATGTGTGCCACACACTTGCTTTTTAAACATAGGATTTCCGAATCTGGTAACAAAAACTATACTACCGATGTAATTAAAACTGGGTGCTTCGTTTCACCAACATACGGAGCAATCGCATAACATTTTGCAGCTTAAAATTAGCGATAAGTTCATATGAAATGATATCATGTTGTGGTTGGAGTATTCATTAATAATCTTTTTATTTTCCAAAAAGTGTATTTTCGATAACTAAGCCGGTCGGCAGTATTTCATCTTTTTTAATGCATTTTGCTGTCCGCCGACCTAATACTTCAAATATCAGAGCACTCGCGTTTTGTCAGTAGAGTAGTAGTCCACACTTGCACGTCTCCCTGGGCAAAATACCAACTTTTTTGCAAAGCTGTCGATATGAGGAACAAAGAAGAGGATCATATCGCGAACGTACATCATCGTCATCACCACACCAACTATTACATATATCCATTACATCTTTCCTTTTTATATAACTTGACTTATGTGACTATGAGTGTGCGTGAGGTTGTAGTTTTATATGACCATGGCCTAGTTAG
>JAAXOA010003710.1:0-11134 GCA_036561885.1 Salina celebensis
GTGTTTTTCTTTCATGACATGAATGTTAACACTGGAAAGGAAAAATATAAAGTAGTCCAGTCTCAGCACTTCACTTTTTAAACTTGTGATGACGTCACATTTTTGATGGTTTGGAACAAATAGACAAACAAAAATATGCAAAAAACAGTTTCTATCTAAAATTACATTTGGAAAATGGGAACAAAAGATTAACACAAAAATGCTACTTGAGCTGAAAGACGCCTTCGGAGGATTCAAAAGGGAATGCAGACAAAGAGAGATTTTTTCGGGAATCTCAAAGAGCAGCGACGGTAAGCTTGGAGGGTTGCGAAGATTCTGGAAGTGTAGAAAATGTTGCAATTCTGTCTAGTTTCATTTGCAAAATGTGTCGGAAGAAATCCCTTTCAAGTTAATAGGACCAATGTGTTCGTAAGTGTAAGAAAATTACGTCTTTGTTCAACAGATGCTCTTCAGTATGAATCTCTCTTGATCGCTGGTAATATTATTCTACTATTTCACTTCTGCCCACGCGACCTAATCATTTTTTGTTTTATAGGGCTCTCAATTACTCTTGTAAAATGGTTTTGGAGTGTTCTATGCGATGATAGTAAAAAGAGGTTTCTTTTTCTAGCCACTTTTACTTATCAACCTTTCCCCGCCACTGAAGGCCAGACCAATAGATACATAATTACAGTTGTAATTCAACAACAATTTCAATTTAGAGATGCAAGCGTTGTTATGCGTCGCCAGTTTTATGATGCAAGTGTATTACGTATGGTTCGCCGTTTTCGGGAAAACAAAACTCAAATAGTTGGAACTGGACTTGGACGTGTGTGTTATGTTTTTTTTCCTAAGACGTCTCTGAAACTAATTCTCTGACCAAATTGGAATGGATGTTTTCTAGCTCATGAACTCATTTTTGTTTGACACTGCAAGCTAAATTGTGACCGACCGTATGTGAGTTTTTGCCCGTAAATCAACTGCTTCATGTCAACATGTTGCCTTGTTGGAAACAGTTACGATAACCACCTTATTAACAGTTGCCATATTTTAGGTGATTGTAAATAAAGCTCTTATTTGCCAACGCTAAGATCAACTTACAACACGCTCCACTACTTGGGCTGTATTTAATGGCCTTTGTAACAAATTTATACTTGCCATATCGAAAGGATCTCCTAGTAAAACAGTAATTATGGAAGGTTTTAGAACATACCATGGAGGCGGCAGACGTATATCTTCGCGGAAAATGAGATCCAAGCTGCAGTAATCCCGTTTTTTGTAAACATTGTAAAAACCGTTCAGCGGATCAAGTCAAGATCAACATCAGTACCACATCAGTAACAACAAACACCCGTACGACAAGACTGCTATTTTTTTAGTGTCTCAGTATTTTACCCTCCTTCCCCCTCTCTGATCATCCTAATAGGGCTTCTACAAGTCGTTTCAATTACTTGCCAACTGCCATCCTATGAAACGGCAATTTGACCACTTGGATCAATTCTGATAATATTTATTAGAAGCGCCGCCAGCTGCTGGTGACCTTTTTACTACCCAAAAAATCTAATCAGGAATGATTTCTATGGGTGCTGAACGCAAGAAACACTCTTTGTTATTGTTTTACCTTTCTCATTTTCGCGAGTGCTCGATTTATGCCCAACCACTAGAAATAAACTAGTAACAAAGTTGGTTTAGCGTGGCCTTTATATTCGCTAAAGTCCCCTGTAATGTTATTGCGATCATAGATAACGCTTAGACACATGGAACATTTTTTTTTATTTTGCAAAACCTCCTAAAGATATTGTTTGCGCATTTTCATTACTTTATCGGCACCACCACTGAGACCCCGATATGATTGTTCCGGGGCGTGACTACTTATGGAATTATAATGTTAATGAACTTTATATAACTATGCCAGCTAAAAGTAACACTTTATGAGGACTATAGACAGCATTACCGTTTATAGGGAGACACGATCTTTTTGCACATTAGTGGAGTTCGATTCTCGTGCTAGCATTATTGTAATCACCACGGCATTCCCGATAGGATTACCACCGATGGGGACTTCCGTTCTACTGTGTGTACACGCTGAAGCCGTAAATGCTTCTCGTGAAATGCTAGAAACAACCACCCATTTTTTGACATTGGATCTGCATGTCGTAAACTTTGTTAGTCTTATTTCTGTTCCACCTCCGTGTTTTGTTTTTGTATAATTAGTATTGCGTTTCGATACCGATGTAATTTTCATCAACAAGATGAATTTATTGCAGTTGTGAAACTGAGAAACATGGTTCAAAAGAAACATGCACGCTCGATACTTTTGCGAGATAGTTGCGCCAAAGTAAAATATGCAATAAAGTAAGGTTCGAACTAGTTTAGTACGATAACTGAATAATATTAGTACCACCCTAGAAGCACAAAGGAAGCTCAAAGACGAGACAGTGTCATTGATCTAAATTGTTTTTGTGTACAGATTGGCATAATTGTTATGTTATCCGCGAAATTTATGATCACCATGCTTATATTTATATAAAATTAGCACTTCCATAAAATGTGTGTCGTGTCGACTGGTATATCGAAGTAAAATTCTATCGTTGACACACATCCGGCTTAGCGGCAGGGAAAAGAGAACATGGTTTGACGTTTGCTATGAATGTATCTCATAAAATTGATTTCTCTGGAATAAAATTTTGTAAGTTCAGTCGGGTATTCCGGAAATTACATACTCAACGTTTATATGTTTTATGTAAGAGTGTGACTGTAGTAAACACGCTATTTTGACATTATGATGTTCTGGTTGCAACCAAATTATGGCAGATGTGACAGCTTCGAGTTTTGTCTTTGATGTAATAATTCCATTAATCACTTCGCATACTTCTTTACAATATTATACAGCTAACATAAAAAAGTATTTTGTACTACGGCACTTCTTAATGTTTGTGCCTTACGGTTATTGGAAGCTGCTTGGTTTAAAATTTGAATTACCGTTCCATTGTAAATCCACGATGACCTTCAACAGTAACAGTTACCTCTAATGGAACCGTTCTGAGGAAAATGTAAATTGTACTAATGCCGCCTTAGGTCATTTATGGTATTCTACCACATGAAGATATGAAGAATGTATGACATACATGCAACACGTACATTCTGTATGAATGTCAGATTTAACTTTCGCAGAGTTTCGTGAACTTACAAACAAATAACAAACAAATTACAAAACACTCAAAGGAATAACCACTGAACTAGTAGGTTTAGCGAGAACCTTTCTATTTCCACACTGTAAGGAATATTTACTCATTTTTCTGATTTCCAATTGCCAATTATCCAATTGCAACCAATGGTACCTTTCAAGTACAACAAAAACCAACTTATCTATCACTATGCCGATCTATTCGGTAAGGTTACCAGTGGCAGCGGGAACTCATCTTAATAAAAGCTCAACTTGCAAATTCTTTACATTCGCGAATTTATTGACAGTTAGCAATTCTTTATACCAATTTCTTTCCCCCTAGTATGTTTTGAACAGCTCTAGAGCATCCCGCAATAACTACTGGACATCGGACGTGTTGTGGATCATAATTATGAGCTGTCAACAAATCAAAAGCATCAGATTAAATCCCTTATGAAGCGGGAACACCGTATATATATGGAACAAAATCATGGCATGGTTCTGCCCACTCTTGTTCTCTTTGATACAAAATAGCATTGTTTCTTTTAAACTATCTTTATGTCACTTGTGGATATCGTGAAACATTTCTCATCCGTTTTAGGGAAGGAACGACAGTTTTTATGTCGGTGCACCAATATTATCTTCATACAAGCAATAAAAATTCAAATATTTACTAATCTGATAGGGAGAATTTAATATATCATTTAACTGTCCTCATCCAAGTGACAAGTTGCCAAATACGAACATATTTTATAACCCGTTAAGTATTCATGAAGCCATGCAATCACGAGTGTGATCTGCTTTACGCGTTTTATCCTTTGTATAGCAGCAGCAATTTCTTTGTGTGTAAACCGATTTTGTTGATTACTCAAAAGGAATCTCAACTTCATAGGCCGCATCCGAATCCACACTCCACATATAAAATTATAAAGGACTCATACTCATACCCAGCATAGTTTTCTAATCATAATAAGGCAAGTAAATGTATATCGTAAAACCTTGAGTCTAGAATATCCCTAAACTATGGAAGCGTAAGCGTACAATCAATGGAATCCGTCGATGAATGAGTGTTGATAGAAAAAACAAAGTATTTCATTTTTAAAGTATTGTGAATCTTTATTTGCAGGAACTTACTTTGTGCGATCATGATAAAGTAGAAAGAAGAAACTTTTCCATAAGTTACTTAAAACCTTTACAAAATATTAGAAAATCATTCCCATTCTTCTATTGACAAAACTATTTAGTTACATATAGTAAAATTCATCTTCATATTGTATATAAGTTTATAGTTGTTGTTCTCGGACTATTGCATCATGACTCTCGGACTGGTCCCTTCTTAATGGAATAAAATGCACACATGCTTCCGATCGCTGTTGTACGTATCAAGATAAAATCACATTTTCAATTTCATATACAATATTATTAGTAAATTCAATTCAGACTTGAACTAGTGGTAAAAAGACACTAATGAATAGATTGGCATTAAAAATTAATACATGAAATGTTTGTGCATTCTATTATTATATAACATGGTATTGCATTTTTTGCGTATTGTTTTTAAACTTAGCCTAGTGTTACATGGTCATTTTATAAATTATTAACGTCACTTTCAAATTAAAATGGAAACGCCTGAGAAATTTTGGCAAAACAGCGAAAAACAAATTTGTAGTTTTTTTTCGAATTGTTTATCCTACGTAAAAGGCTAACGAGTTATTGTTCTTTTGTTTTTATTCCTTTGAGGATATTTGTAAACTACTAATAAAAACTACCGTAAAATTGGGTACGAGATTGCGTGTAGATTTCTGACGATTTTCCCTTTTTGTGTGCATCATATATTTTGGCAGCATTTTTCCCTCGATAAAGTAAGCAGAGGTAGCACTCAATTGTAAAAATAAACGTACTGTCGCTTCTTGATTTTAAATGATTGTTTAGTTTGTTATAGTAGCCTGTTCAAAAAATGAGTGCTTTTGCTTGAATTCTAGACGTTTTTGCTTTTTGTCAAGCTCCGCTTTCCGCTTCTCCTCCTGTTCTCTTTTGACTTCTTCTTCGAACTTGGTTTGAGCCTTGAGGTTTTCAATCTAAAATTCAGAATACAAATCAAATTATTAATCATATAACTAAACCACTTGATAAAGCAAAATATAGCTCCAGACATTTCCTAAAGATAAAATAGAAACATTCAGTATTCAGAAAGCATCATTCAGTTGACACCACAAATTTAAGCAGCTCTGGGTTTGTGTCATGTCATGATCATCGTGAGCTTCATCCAGGATCTCAAAGTTTCATTGAGTTAGAAAATACGTCAATATCAAGGTCAATTGAACAATATATTTTTACTTATTGAGTAGAATTTCACTACAAAAAATCAATAAGGTTTTGTGCCAATCTGCTTCAAGGCTGAAGTGTTTTTTTCTTGTCCTGTCAACTCACGATCAATGAAGTCATGAGACACGGATAGTCATGCATATTGTAGATGTATTTTTTTATCAGTCCATCGGTATTTGCAGTATTGCAACTTCTTCTATCAATAGCTTTGTGTAAAAAATAAGAGTTTGTATGAAAATGTATATAATTTGATTCTAACACGCCATTAATGTCATGTCAGCACTATTATAATACTTTTTAAGCTGCAAGTGAAAGCTATCTAATCATTGGTATTAAAGATTGATTATTCCTGTATTGAATTCATTTTGTATAATGACTGAAAAGAAAGCTAAATCTTTCATTCAAGCAATACAGAATCAAACAATGCTCTAATGGATAATAAATAACCAGTAAAATTTGCATCCAGCGGAGATTATTAACGACAAATTATGTCTGTAAGACAATGCATCTTGCGAATGTTATGCAAGCAGTTCACTAAGACTTATTTCTAGACTGGCTAGACCCGTATTTAGGTGAGATCGGTTATAGAAGACACGGCTATTGTTGCGTCATATCGCAAGAGAGATTTTGCCAATTTTAGTATCTATACCTCTGGCCACAGATATTCTTTCTCTTTGCAGAGCAAAATTTACTGCTGACAATCATAAAGCTGTATATAGCAGTTACAGATGCTATTTACTTGCGAAAAACAAAGGAAGTTCATGTACATATTTTTGCTTGAAAACTATTAGCAACAAAGAGGTTTGCACAGCTTTATGATACCTAGCCCCTTACAGAAAAAGGAAACTGACTGTTTGAATATTCGACATGATGATTGGCCATCAAATTAAGGATTTTTGTTACATATATGGAAAAAGTTAATTTTGTCGAGACAAACATTTCTATCATATTCTACAGCCAAAACAAAGGAAAATAGCCGCAGGCTACGACAAAATCGAAAGTATTTACTATGTTCTCGGAGCAAACATCAAGATAGGTATTTACACTAAATCACGTGAATTATTTTTTGAACAACGAAAACACAAGATTTCGTATATTTGTACTGCGGAGTTCAGATCATATAGCTTTTTTTGTTATAGAATTGGCGCATCACGTTGTTGCAAAAAAGATGTATTGCAGCGCACAGTAAGTCCTCATTTGTGTTCTATTTCACATGGTACGTTGTATATCATAATCATAACTAAGAACTTTGAAAATGGATTATTGATTGAATATATCAAAAACGAACAACTGAAGCTTCTGGAACCATCTTAATAACTCATAATTACACACTCATTAAAAGTGATTTATCTTAATATGAAGTTTACCTTAGCTTCAAAGAAATTTTTGGCTCCATCAACTCCAACTTCTTGCAAATCAACTTCTGTGATCTTTGCCAAGGTACTCAATCCGCTGTCCTCTTCAAGTTGACCAGACTTTGACTTTGTGGTAAATAAGTAAAAACTGAAAAAATACAAAGAAAAAAAATCAAACGATTAACACCTATGAGATGTTTGAGTATTATGTTTGTGTTAATATAAAATATACAGTAAAATTAATTTTCATGATGACGTTTGTACAAACAAAAAATTATTATGCACAGCATAGCTGACTGAAATAACTAAATCATTATAAAAGAAATTAATTTCAGACATAAATGATAATTGTGTCAAAAACAACATAAATTTGCTCCTTTCTCTGGTAAGTACACGATGTTTTGTAATTAAGATTACATAAAATAGATTTTTTATAATGTTGAATGTATTTTATGCATTTTTATGTTGTCTTTCATCATTTATGTATCATATGTACATTTTTCATGACTTTCAAGTTGAAAGTTTCGATACGACAGAAAACTTGAAGTGAAACTAGTTTACGATACTTGCTTGTAACTATCTTTGGTATCAGTCAAGTGTTTGTGTCGTGTTTCAAGGAACAAAGCTGTAATGTAAATGTTGTCTCTGACGTTGTGTCGTAAATGATGAATATCACTTTTTTGCAAATGATATTTGATACTACAAATGTGAAAACCAAAAAAATAATTCATTTTCGATCCATATCCATCATGATAGGATTTCCATTATGGCATGATGAGTCAAAACGTGCATGTATGTTTCACGTTCGATAGGAAATCAGTAAACCCACGACTCTTCAAGTTTCTTAGTTATTACCACAATTTCCGCATTGAATCTTTCTTACTGCAAGGGATACAAATACAAAATATACTTTGCACTTGGTGGAAAGTTTGCTCCGCAACTGCATATTGTGCATCAAATCCATTCACTTGACTACCAATTGATGATCCATGATTAAACCACAATGGTTATTGCAAAAATAATGAATTTACCCTACAGCAACAAAGTACGCAACAACATCAGGAATTAATAAATCTTCTCATCAGAGGAATTGATGATCGTTAAATTGAAGAACATTATTTGCTAGTGAATTGGCTACGGATGCACAATCAAGCAACTTAATGTTCAATTAGGATGACCTGAGTTTTATGGTTCAATCACACTTATAGAGTCATAGAGATATTACGCACATTTGCAAACCATTTTCTCCTAACCCGTAGACGCTATATGGACTGCGAATGAAGTGAAAGAAATTTGTAAATCAATACCTCTTGGAAGCTAATCTTGGAGTCGCCATCATTGTCCACTTCTTGCATCATTTTCTTTAGACTTAGATGCGTCTGAGGTGCACCCAATGATTCCATCATCAGTTTCAGATCTTCAAGACACATATAACCGTCCGAGTCACGATCAAACCTAAATACACAATACCACAAGATTAGAAATATGACGCAAAATCAAAATTCATAGACATATAAAGACAAAATTATATCTAATGAAATTATGTTACGTAGTGTCTGTACGTGTTCATGTATGAAATATTATCAAGTTCCAGACACATTTTAATGTAGAAACTACAACTTCAGATTCTGATAAATGAGCTGCACATTACTTTTCCGCCCTGATTATACTAGTGATCGATAAACAATTGATTTATGACCACCAAGATGCATAAATTAATGTATCACACTTTTGTTCCAGCCAACTTAAAGTGAACATTAAGCAAGTTTCGACTATTAAAGCAGTAACCAATGAGCTCATGTATGCATACAGCATCCTTCATGAATACATCTTCATATAACGTTTTGCGTCATAACGGAAAAAACACTGATTTTGAAAGGTTTTGGTGTCTAGGATAATGGATTCCTTTGAAAGATCTAATTGTATAACGTTGTTTCATTCCTTGCTGAACTGTAGATATTCTTAGTTTCGCAGTTGGTACAATGTTGCTGTTAGTATAGTATGAATTTTAGGAGTTAACAAACAAAATTTTCATTACCTGTTGAAGAGCGCGCGGTATTCTTTTACTTCCTTCCGGCTCATCATCTTCGTCATGTCTTGGAGATCTTGCGCTTGCTGAATAAAAACTGCACATTCTTCCTCTGAGCAATTCAGACCTTGCTTGTCTCTTTTCCAAAATTTCACTCAAGTCTGATCCAAGCCTATGGCCAGATTTCGTTTTGCACTCCATTTTTGATATAAAGGTCGGGACTACAGGAACTTTTTTTCTGACAGGCAAGATTGAGTAAGCACTTTCCGCTTGCTTATCAAATGAAGCTAGTTTAATTTCCTTGCTTAGTTACACTTGCTGCAAAAAGTATCAAGGAAAAAATACGTGAGACTGATGACCACATTTTACTGTTACGCATTTTAAATTTTAATTTCAGTACCAATTTTAGACTTTAGACTAATTTGTTTTTGAACTTATTATATTACGCAGATATTCGATGCTGGTCAGAGTTGAGAGTAAAGCTTTAACTAACAGTTTATAATACAAAACCCATGTGAGCTCGTAAGTTCAGACAATAGATGCAAAATAATTGAGTAAGAACTTTCCGCTTGCTTATCAAATGAAGCTAGTTTAATTTCCTTGCTTAGTTACACTTGCTGCAAAAAGTATCAAGGAAAAAATACGTTAGACTGATGACCAAATTTGACTATTACGCATTTTAAATTTTACTTTCAGTACCAATTTTAGACTTTAGACTAATTTGTTTTTGAGTTTATTATATTACGCAGATATTCGATGCTGGTCAGAGTTGAGAGTAAAGCTTTAACTAACAGTTTATAATACAAAACCCATGTGAGCTCGTAAGTTCAGACAATAGATGCAAAAGTAGGTATGTTATGTTCGTTTACTTTTAATGATGTATTTTGCTAATAGCAAAAGAAAATATGTACTGAGTTTGCCATTTGTGTCAAAGATAATAATTATTACCATGATAATTAGCCGAAAGCTGACTCATATCTGTCAGTGATATATTATGATGATGTTCACAAGTTTACTTTTTAAATGCAATTTATGCACCATAAAATTTTGGCAACTCGGACGTTTTTAGAAACAAATGGAAGTAAACATAGCCCCAATGTAATTCAACACCTTTAAAACAGCGCTTATCCTAACAAAGTTTTCGCCTCAGCATGTTTGCAATTTTCTTTATCAGATTGCAAACATATTAAAATTATGTCAGATTAGCCTAGAGCAGTCAAAAACTAAGAAATACTACATAATTCTCAATTACAGTGTAAACTTCGCTGTGAGCTCTCTCCCTACATCCGAGCATATGAAACTTGACTAATTACCGGGTGCAAGGAAGCATGATATCGGTATCACTTTGTTTCTTTGTGTGGGCTGTTGATTGGCGGGCTATCAAACGGAGAGTGTGGATGCATGACTGTGCCAAACCACTTATGCGCTTACAATTAGCGAAGGCGTAACTGATTGCACAAATTAATATTAAATCAGTGTATGACGATAACAATAATATAGATGGTTTGCCAATTGCCAGAAGCAGGAGTAATTACCAGTCCTATATTAATTTAAAGTTCATGCACTCATGTTCCTTTCTCATGATATGAAACAACTTGTAATTGGAAAGGAAGTCGTATTTTGTTTCTGATTGTAATAGCTATATAGGAAACAGTAATGATAATGACACAATAAACGACACCAGGAATAAACCAAAAGACTTTGTAGACTTCTTTAGGTACCTAATTATGAAAACAACGTAGGTATATTCACATTCACAATGATTTTAAAATCACAGCCGCAAGGAAAAATGAAAATATCTGATATTCATACCGTAACCAGTAAAGCACCAGTCGGAACTGCACTGAAAATGTAAACTTCTCACTGACGAGCCATGGAAACAAGACACAGCAAGTGGGAGCATGCTCTATCTACTATCTTTACTTTTCTGATAAGACAATATGAATCACCAAGAGCTATTGATGAGTAATAGCTGTATAAAATCAAGTATTTTTTTCTTACTTTCTTATAAATTGTTGCTGTGGCAATGTAAAATACAACTGTGCGGGAGACGTGCTTATGAAAATGTGAAAAGAGTTACGGCCCAACGGACTGTCAAAAAGTCAATGAGTCAAGGCAACGTTACACTCTTACGGTTGATTATAATGAAAAAAATATTATGAAAGTAAGGACGAAAAGGCCAAAGCGTGCACACACATGCTCGCAGCACTAAACTTTTTTTATGACATTTACCTCAAATGTGTGGTGGTAGTGGTGGTGGTTTCGACTTGTGATACGAAA
>JAAXOA010003711.1:0-11132 GCA_036561885.1 Salina celebensis
AAACCCAACTGTTAGTTCGAAAGCGCTTTTTTTCGGTTATGCAACCATGTTCGTTGAACTTAATAGAATATTACAAGAAGTTTAGCTTGCGATTTTAGTCGTAATGATTTCCAATAACAGCAGTGCCAAATTTTATCTTAAGGCTATCTCATGTCGATACATATATGTAATACAATACATATCATATACTACAAGGTTTTATGTGTTTTAGATTTTCTTGTAGTGGTATAAAGTTTGATTTTCACTGTTGATGCATTGACTGTCACGTAATCACTTTTCAAGAATGTACTACTATCATATTGATAGCTAGCTTAATCTAGAGAATTCTAGTTTCTGTTATGTTGATGCTCTAAATAAACTGGAATTATGCTATCAAGTTAAATGCGCATCGAAATGTTTACTATGGTTCCGTTGTTGTTTGCTTGCCAAAGAGAGAAAAACCAAAATGCATGGCCATATTTAGTTTGCTTTTTCAAGCCTGATACAACTCAATCTTGTAATATGACTGACAGATAACAATGGAGATACTTTCAACAATGCCAATATAGAGATATGCTGACAAAACAAATGACAACAAATTCAGGAGAGGCAAATATTACATACATCTTCAACACAACTATCAATTAATATACAAAGATGGAAACGTTAAGTAATTCAAGCCTCAATAGGGATTTCCATACTTCATCCTTACTCTGCTACCTGCTGAAATAGATAGTTGAGTCACTTCAATCAATTTGAATATTATTATCAGTGAGAGACTCTTTTGTAATATGACTATGTTATTATTTATTACACCATTATTTATTTTATGAAATACAACTAAGTTTTCGCTGAATCATGATATCGTATCAATATAGCTGCTGAGAAAAATAATAAGGATAGCGTAACAAAGGGAATAAAAATGGCATCACACTGACGCCCCGAATTTGAGAGTCTTTAAAATATCCGTTTCCTCAAGTGGCAGCTATCATAATTATCAGTTTATAATACCAACTCAAGAAGCAATAGAAAATAATAATACCAAAGATTGTAACCAAATNCAGTTTATAATACCAACTCAAGAAGCAATAGAAAATAATAATACCAAAGATTGTAACCAAATATGATCTGCATTTTCTTCGCTAGACTCCAGACATTCGCCTTTTGTCTGATCGTCTGTACAAAAGTGTGTATTGTATGTAAGGAGAAAAATACCAGTGTTTGCAAACAATACTTTTGAAATTACAGGTACAGCTACAAAAGATGAGGTTTGTTTATATTTCATAACAAAATGCTACTGTAATTCAATATGATCGTTAGCTGGACAAGATAAGCTTAAAAAATTTGTAGGTTTTTTCCTCACTGATAAACTTTTGATCTTAAGGTGAGCGGGTCGTGTCCTTAGTTTTTAAAGTTTGCTTGGTGTGATTCTTATGTAAAAAGATGCTGCACATTCAAAACTTGGATGAATTCCAACTGAAACTCTTGAGAATGGAAAGAGTGACAGGTTTTTTGTTATGACGGTGATTAATGGGAAAGCAGTATGCCAGCATGATAATCCAGTATTACACCATATGAAATTACAGGTACAGCTACAAAAGATGAGGTTTGTTTATATTTCATAACAAAATGCTACTGTAATTCAATATGATCGTTAGCTGGACAAGATAAGCTTTAAAAAATTTGTATGTTTTTTCCTCACTGATAAACTTTTGATATTAAGGTGAGCGGGTCGTGTCCTTAGTTTTTAAAGTTTGCTTGGTGTGATTCTTATGTAAAAAGATGCTGCACATTTAAAACTTGGATGAATTCCAACTGGAGCTCTTGAGAATAGAAAGAGTGACAGGTTTTTTGTTATGACGGTGATTAATGGGAAAGCAGTATGCCAGCATGATAATCCAGTATTACACCATCATTATGTTACCTTAATGGAATAATCAAAAGGGTAGTAATTACACAGGAGAGTATTTCTAAGCGGAGAGATACTTTTTACAACTATTTTTTTCAAGATGATACTGTTAGACTAGGTGTGAATCAAAAAACGAAGACTGACTGATCGTCACCCCTTTTGTGAAGCTGTCAGTGTTATATATGAGTGAATAATGGATAAAAACCAAGAAAAAAACAGCAGTAGGCCAACATGATTATCAGAACATTTACATGAATAACGGTCTGAATGGATGATATCACATGGTAATAATAACAATTGAAAATTTCAATCAAATACGCCACGAAATACGCAAAAAAAGTTAAGGCAATATTGAAACTTTGATTCACTAAATAAGTCATAAAACACAGGAGCGTTCAGGAAGGTGAAAATGAGTTTTTAAAGAGTAAATTTTCTACCAGGACATGGCGCCCGGCCAAACAGACAAGTTCTCTGACAAATTGATAATATTCATAGTACATACAACATGCACACATTAGCAGTATTTTTTATCATCCAACCCATCAAAGATGACCAGTAGAAAAAAAATGCTGAGGCTCATTAAAATATCTTTTTCCTGGGAGGAACAATGTCTACCTTTATGATGATACATCCATTATACTTGGCTATTCATCTGATACGGTTTGTTAACTCTGTGGAATGTTTTCTTCTGTCAATATGCATCTTTTACTAGGCTCCCTAATCAACGAGTCAATCAGCAGATTAGAGAAAAAAATCTCTTTCTTTTTTTTACCGCGATTCTAATGTAAATCTCGTGTTCAGTCGGGGATTCATTTGCTGTCAGCGTGTCAATAGTTCCAGTCTCCAGTAGTGGTTTCTAGCAAATTGAAGATTGGAGGGGAGTAAGAAGAAAGCGCATAATTGAAGTTGTGTGAGTGTTGATGAAGTTTCTGGTGTGATGCAATCTATCATTTCTTACATTAGCGGTGTACCGAGTTCTGTAGATTATCAGCTTAGTTGGTTTTTGTTTGTCAAAGACAGGGTATTAATGAGTAACAAAAAATGAACCTTGTAAAAGTAACAACTACATTTGTATTATTAATTATGTAGCGCATAAAATGGAGTAGTTTCTACATTATTATAAATGTCCATAATACTTAACTTGTTAGTTGGCGTTTCAATGTTGTCACATATGAAACATGACGAGTAAATGGCACCGTAAAAGGAAACGGAAATTATATTAAAAAAATTATATGGCGAGTCAATTACATGGTACTACGTATGTATAAAAAGCAAAAATCTACCAACTTACTAACCTGTACTTCTATTTCGATCTGTCCAGGATCTGAGCTCTATAAACATAGTACACTAGTACAATAACAATACAAATTTAAGCAGGTAAGTTTCTTTTGGATGCAGTCATGCCATCTGCAAAGTGGTTTTAAAAACAAAGGTCACACATGCCTACAACCCATTACACTCTCGTACAATTGGTAACGTTCTGAAACTTTTATCTGTAATACGATTTTTTTTAAAAACTACATAGTTATACTGTACTAATTGTACAGTTAAAGGGTAAGTAGGTACAATAATAGGTAGGTAGGTACTCAAAAGCTCACACAATCCATTAATACAATGATCAAATAATGCACGTGATTTATCTACGTCTGCGACAAAACTATCAACTATGATAGTATGTAGGTGACCGTTAAACGAATTGGGAAAACATTATTTACTAATTAGTAATTATAGTTAGGTACTATTTACCCTAGAACGTTTATATCAGTGTGATTACGAAAGTGATGTCATCAAAGCGCCTCGCCACAATATTATTAATTAAAGTACTCAATTGTGGGTGATAGGGATGAGCTTACTTAACTTAAAATCAGTCTAAAGCTGTTTGCAACTTGCTTGTACTTGGGTGGTTCAGAGAAACAATGTGGCGAAAATATTTTCCAATATCATTTATACTCCTCCAATGTGAAATCCATTCTAATTTTGCACGCTCCGTCCCTTTAATAAAAGAAATGATCCGTTTACGAGACACTGGATGTATTCGCAGCGTGTCTAACTACTCCACGGAATGTTTCTTATTCCACCAAGACAGAAGGCGGAATTTTTCTCTTCCCATAAACTTAGATGAATACATAACCCCTTTAGCATCCTCCAACTGTTTGATACTTTTTGACAATGTTCGTAACGTTGACTTGACCCCGCAACAATACCCAGTGATTCTCAGAAGAAATATTATTGGTGTCGTTAAAAGAGACCTCTGGTATGAACCCAAAGCTGGAAATATAATATGGCTGCATCCAAGTATTCCTAGCAGTGGACCCTGGAACCACGCTACATTCCCGTGTCCATTATCCAAACATTTCGCAGGCCTATCTACTAAAACTATTGCTAAATTATGGGGGAGAAACGATCTCTGTGTTACTCTAAACTCTACTACATTTTCTAGTTACTCAAAACCTTGGAACTGTCAAGCTCAATTCATAATTTATCCAGCGACTCAGCGGTTCTCAATCTCTGATTCTATCGTAGCCAGTTATGAAATGCACCCGGAAGTATTTCGGCGTGTTGACCATGTCCCATTACTTTATCAGCTACCCCCACAACCTTCGCCTTTGATTATTTATGTGGTACCATCCAAAAATGCTGGCATTCTGACAAGTGACATTGTGGAAAATGTGCAGCAATCCAGATTTGACCCATTTCTGGAGCAATTGTTTATAAAAGAAGCTGGCATACATACATCAGTATATATTGTAGCTTTCACCAAATCGAAACCGAACAAAAACCAGTTGGAAATTAGTGGTAGCAACGACAATTTGCTTTACGTGTGATCCCGTAAGGATCACTAAAATATTTGCGGATTCCCTCAAAGCCATTGACAAACTGCCAGGATATCAGAACCCCGGCGAAACCATCAGATACCTTGTAGAAAGAAAATCTCCTACCAATCTTGATTACTTTACAATAGATTCCAAGTTCACAGGTTTCTTAGCATTGTGCAATACAAAAATGGATACATTTAGTAATTCGCTTGTACGCTCAATTGTGGACCAGCTGGAATACGCACATGCAACTTTATGGTTGGATATTTCGCAAAATTATACTTTTACGCTGGAACGGTCAGGTAAATACCCGTATCGAGCCAGTAAAGTGTGTCAAAATGGAAGGATAGTTAGTCCACAAACATTAGAGGATGCTTTCCCTTCAAATGCGATTAGAATTTATTCCTCAATCTACTCAGCTCCTGATGTCCAATCTTTTATACTAACTGTTCCAAACTATTCTAACGAGTTGGGTTTTGTTAGTTGCGGCTCAAGAGTTACATTCTTCTTTGCCATTTCATGAGTTTACTAACGTGTTTCAGATTGATGTATGGATAGTATGTCTAATTAGTATTTTAGTATTAACTCTAATACCTTTTTGGTTTGGACAAATTTATGCAGTCAAAGTGTCAGCAATAGTGACCAACCTAGAAAATCATTTGAGAATTATACTAGGCCAGGATTTAGTTCCAGTTGGTAACATCATGGCAAACGTTGCAATAACTCTTGCATGTTTAGCCTCAATTGTTTTGACTAATGCATACAAATATGACAATGTGTATAGAATTTTAGAACCAAGGTTGCTTTTACCATACAAACAATTCCAGGAGTTGGTCCGAGACAATTTCACAACATATTTACGGACAGCGCACTTGGATTTTAATCCGATTCCCTTGACTGTTTTTCCGAAGGAGTTTTATTTAAAAGACCATCTCATTAAGGAAGCTGGAGTCACTTTGCACAGTGAGTTGGATTTCCTGGAATTTAAACGGTTAGGAAATTTTTACGATCTTCTAAACTTGACGTCCTTGCATCCAGATCTCAAATCCATTGTCGGCAAGATTAGAGAGAAGTATAAAATTTCCTGGGAAAGTGAGTTTGAAGATACTGACGCGGTAAAATTTAACGCAGAATTCCACAAGGAAGAAGACAAATTGCTTCTCGAACATCTTGTGAGCTGTAAAAATTCAGCCCTAATACTGCCTTGGCATATGTGCAATTCCTTCGCGAAACAAACAGAAAAATACAACATCACTGTTGATTTAGAATCTCAAAGTTACATTTCTGCGAGTTATGTATTCCAACCACGAGGATATCTTCCGCATTTTCTTATTCAGCGGCTCAAGCGGATCAAAGAGACAGGAATTTTAGAGTGGATGGAAAATGTGATTGGATCAATTAGAAAATATACACCAGACAAGAGAAAGTTACCATCAGCGCCAACAATGAGTGGAAATGTAATCGTCGTATTCATTGTGTACTTGTTGGGAGTGGCCTTTGCAATGATTGCTACAGGGATTGAGATATACTACTAAAGTGCGGTGGGGTAAACAAATTCATCTGGCTATGAATACTATTAAAAGAATCTACAAAAGTTTTAAGGTGGCAGTACCATGTCCATAGTGTATCTGGGTAGTTTTGTGTGTGATAAAAGTAAGGGATAACTGGGATAAATAACTGTTTTCTTTCTAATACTGGGCTAGATGGTTTGGAGAGAATCTGAAATATAACAAAGTTGCTATGTTGCTCTCATTACGAAAATAAACAAACATGTTTCTTCATTGCCTACAATTTTAAAATTTTACGCATTAGTTTATTCTTCCTTTTCCCTTCTGACCACTTTAATAAATTTTTCGAGTTTTTCATACTTTCAAACATATAAAAGTCAAAATGAACTGTTTAAGCGGTCCAACTGCACTGAGTTCACCTCCATCCCACCAAACAGCTAGCCCCCACCATCTCCCGGGCTATTCTGGATATGTCCCCCAACAAAAGTTCCAGGATGGTGGCACTTTCGGCTCTACATCACATAAAATCCTCCTCGATCCGTGCATATCTTCCAGTCCTCGCTCCGTCTTGAATCCAATATATCCCGGAAACTGTGGTGATGACGGATGTCTCCCGGAGCCTCCATGTAACTCATCGGGACGCCAGTTTCTCGGACCAAACAAATACCCTAACTACACAGGATTCAGTCCGTATTTTCAAACCGTTTTGGGACACAGCAGGGCTCCAACATGTCAACGAGTTGTTGGAGTTCCGGATTTGGGTAGTGGAAGGGACAAAATTTTCCACAAAGAGATGGAATCACTTGATAGCTGGAGGTTTTGTTACAAAAAGAAGCCATGGGAAAACCAGCCGGACTGTGGTTCCAACCCAGAAATCTCCGATTTCGGTCGTTCGGAAGGAGTATTTCCCGCTGGAAGATGTGGTTGTCAGCCTGGAACAATGTTAGCTGATAGTATAATGATGAAAGTGGGACGTACCCCGATAGGAAGTGGAGGACCTTGCTGTGGAAATTTAGATAAGTCACCAGATGCCATGTCGTCTGGGTATTCTGTATGTGACTACGCGCAGAGACGAATTTGGGGCGCTGCGCAGGAACCGATGATGAGGTGCACTGCTGGAGATATCATTCCGAAATCTAACGTGTGGCGATTTACACAGTAAGACTGTTAAATTCAATTATATTGAAAATGTGTACCTTTGTTCAGTTGATGATGTTACAACATCAAACTTTTTTTCTTTTTGCAGGCCACAGGCAGGCCGAATTCAAGAAATTTACAGGCCGTGTGAGGGAATGACTCCTAAATACGAAGGTCACGTACCTGGTTTCATATTCAAAAACGGTTTGACTTACGGAACTGCTACAAAGAACCCGAAACGACTCATGGAGCCTGCTCTACTGAAACCTCTTTGTTTCCCTGTGAAAACGTAACCCAATGATAACTGCCACTTTTAAACTAAATTCTTGTCCTTGTCTGGTGTGAATAAATTTTCAAGTAACCCCCTCCAAGTTTTGTGTTAATGCCATCATTTTTTTATTGATAACATGATGTGAATGCATTGTACATTAAAATCACCATTTTGCGAGATGAAGGCATAACCATCATGATGTCGGAATTAATGCCTCTAAGGGAACCCAACTTAATTCTTTTTTAATGAAATATTGTTTCCGATCTTTATCTTTTATAATTTAATTGCTGGAAACCACGTCATATCCATTATATATGTTGTTAACTCAATGATCTACAGTAAATTTTTGTATCAAAGTTGTACTTCCAATCGTACCAAACGCTTTGTATCCTAAATTTTCAGTATGAATTGCATAAATTTTCCATCTACAGCAGTGATTTCTCCCACTCTAAGTCCAGTCGCTTGGCCCCATCATATTCCGGGTTATACTGGATATGTTCCACAAGAAAAGTTCCGACCTGGACATTCTTTTGCCTATGACTTAAACCCTGTGGACAAGATCGATACCTGTGGACAAGATCGATCCAAACTATGGCAAATCTCGATCTGTTAAGAATCCAATTTTTCACGGACCATTTGGAAGTGATGGAATCCTGTTAGATCCACTGTGTAGCTCTAAATGTGGACAATACATCAATCCGAGCAGATATCCTTCATTTTCTTCAACCAAAGGATACATTCCACGTGAAGCCTCTGTTTTAGCACAAAATCCTATTGCGTGTAATCATCTTGTGTCGGTAGCCAATGAAGATACATGGAGGGATAAACTGTTTGTAAACGATCCTTTGGAGTTCAACAAGTCAGAGTATTGCTTCAAAAGAAAGAAATTACGGAAAATTTCAAGACAAGACCCTCCCGCTTTCAGTAGACGATCGGGCGTTTTCCCCGCCGGAGGAGGTGGATGCATTCCAGGAGTAATGCTTCCGGATAGCAGGTTAATGCCTAAAAATGGTAACAACATGGTCGAAGAAGGTATTTGTTGTGAGGAATTGGAACCAGAAAAGCCGAAAGAGCTAGAAACGTGGTGTGATACCTTTGGCAGAAAACCACCTCCTCGGGAACAGTCTTGCGGAAGCAGTTTCTACATACCAAGACCAAAAAGATTTCAACAGTAAGATAGGCATACCAATCAATTAAGCATATAAGGTAAAAGAGTTCATACATGTTATAAATATGTTTTAAATTGTAATCTTTTAGTCCTTCAAATGGCGCGGAGGAAATCTATAGGCATTGTGACGGTATGCTACCACTATATACAGGTCATGTTCCGGGTGCTAACTTTCGATTTGGCTGTTCGTATGGAACATCAACCAGAAATGCGAAAAGGCCATTAAATCCCAATAGCAATGGAAATTGAACTTAGCACAAAATTTCTACCCAGTTTATTTAGCGAAATAAATTATCACCAAATATAATATATGTTATATTATTGTATAAAAACTTTTGTCAATTCCTTTTCTGCCATACGACCTTTTGACCTACAGCATCATAGTGGTTTAAGCATTCAACTCATCTTTTACCTGTGTTGCCCTTGTACACGGCGTGATTTTAAATACATGCGTCCATCAGTTTTAAAACGTTCCAAATAAATGAAGCAAACGATTCCTTTGATATTTTGAAAATCCAGGTTCTAGTTTGTCCGACTTTGTGAAAATATTACGAAATAAGTAGCTATTGTCGATAGAACCTACAAAAAATATGTATCAGACAAACTTATTTATGCGCGTTTCAACTCTATTATATATTTACTAATCATTCGTAATCAATATATATTTTGACTTACTCCTGCTAGAAGACCGTAAGTTATTGGGAAAATGTTAAAAGCTTTAATTGATATGCTGTTATTGTCAATATTATGTAACATCACACTTAGGTACATAGGGTTCCAAATATTCTGTATGTTGCTATCCTTTGAAAGCCAATTACTTAAAGCACCAATTTGATGTACTATTTCAGCACACAAAATTAAAAAGAAAGTTGCGTAAACAGCATAACACAACGATTCACACATGTCAAACAAACTCATCGTGTGCGTAGTCGAAATGATTTCATCCATTTTGATTGAATAGTAAAGTAAACTTTCAAATATCATTAAGCCCACGTAGTTTCCAATCAAATTATTAAACAATTGCGAAAGTTCCACTAATGAATTAAATCTTGAATGAATCATACCCCAAGGTTTTGGATCATCAGACTTTATAAACTCCAAAAATGATTTGATGGCTTGTTTTAAAGTAAATGTAAGAATCATAACAAGAAGATAGCTGAATTCACTTGTAACAGTATTGCAAAGCGGTCCAAGACAGCAGAAAACTTGATACGACTTACTTAACCCAGCAAGCTCACCAGATTGTAATCTGGAGACACAACTTCCAATACCAAGTGTTATATAAAGCATATACCACGCGTTAACACCTCCCTTAAAAACAGATTTATTTCCGAGTCCTGAACACCGAAATGGAGCACTTTCAAGGGAACTTATTATTTGTATATAGTACTTATCGCAACACCAAACGAATTTCAAATGCAATAACCTTGTGACAAAGTCTGCAGCTGTTAAAACTACTCCGAAATATGAGGAGATGTTGGCTTTCGATATATTATTCCAGTGTAACCAGTTATCCCACAGGACCCAAAGCAATCCTATTACATTAAAGAACATTGCGAGTAGTTGACGCAAAATTGCTGATATGCGAAGTGGAAGGGTTGTTGGATAGTAGCAGTAGACAAAGAAACTGTTAGAGACTTGCAAGACTATTTTCAAATATATTCCAAGGGACTTTTTGGGAGGATGGAATACCCTTATCGGTAAGAGGAACGATTTCTTCATTATAGGGTTATCTGATGAGAGCCTTATACTGACAACTCGATAAGGTAGAAAGAAGAAAATTTAACAGTCTATGTCAATGGTTTTATTAATGTTGATAAATTCAAGGATAAGGTTAAGAGTACAAAACAGAAGAATTCTCCACCAACAACTAACATGTAACAAACGAAATGTTGAATTGATTGTAATTGCTAATCGTTTAGATTGTGTTTGTGTCGAAAGAATGAACCACGCCCAAATAAGTTTAATGTATCAAAAACTACACCCAATTATACAAACATTCAATATGGATTACAAATAGTAAAAATTTTGATTTTGTGCAAAGACATGTCTATAAAAACAAACATTTTCAAATCCCATTTGGAAAAGGAATGTACAGTATGACCCCTATTAGCAACATAACCGTAATTATCTAGTTAAAGTTAAACTAAAGATTCAGGCATGGTTCATAGATTTATCCCGTTTCCAAAGGTCATGGAATGATCAGTTTGCTGCCAAAAGTGTTCGTTGTGTACCTCTGATAACACCTCGAAAGAATACTGGAACACTCACTTTCCCAATCACAAACTGATTGCCATATGAAATTAGAATTGGTTGACAAGATTTTATAAACTTTTTCATGACT
>JAAXOA010003712.1:0-11131 GCA_036561885.1 Salina celebensis
AAGTTTGTGTAATGTTTGAAATTTTTTGTGGTGATGGGTTTAGTGTGCATATCGTTTCCCGAGCTTACATTTTTTCCGGTATTTCCATTCATTCGTTTGGTTTGATCATTTTGCTAAAACAGCTATAAAATTTGCATCTGCTAGCTTTAGCGTACTAAAAACATATTGGTAAAAACAGGTCGACCGATGTGAATTACATGATATGATAATCCAGTAATTGGATAATGCTACAAAGTATCAAACAGCTTTCAAGAAGGCTACCACGCGTGAGAAAAACCCTATGGTGCTCACGGTTATCATCTTCCGTGTTTTGGAAACAAACACACATCCATGAGTGTCTTACCGTGGACGTTAATACAGCGGGAAAAATGAGCTTTTGCCTGTTTTTTAACTCATGCCATGCATTATAATTTTTCCCATACATGAAACAATTTTTTTTATTTGTTCATGACCAAAAAATTAAGCTTATGTAAAGTTCATGCACTCTACTAAAGCTAGCTTTGTATCTTGTATCTCTTCTCTTGTCCTGCTGCACGTTTTTTATTACTCCAGATTTAGCCTCACGTAGTAAAAAATGCATTTATAGGTTGAGGCGTAACAAAAGCATAACACCTACTGTCTACAGGAGTGAATATGTAACACATAGCTTTGGAGAAAAAATCGTGCATATTAGATAGTGCTAAAATCTAAGCAAGCTGTTGTAGAATTGTGTAAAAGCCTTCATTCATTCTCTTGTAGATTGTACAGGAAAAAATACAGTGGGGCTTCTATCCTGAATCCTGATTACGTTGGAAATTCAAGAGCAATATGAAAATATATGGATGGATGTAATACGCAAGAGTTAACACATGACAATGCTTAATCTGTTGCGTTGTTTCACGCTCCATGTGAGTATCACATTTTCAGCTGAAGAAAATCAAACGCTGAAATTGAAAATTAGCTTGGTTTACAGTTGAGATATAGCTTTTTAATTGGCTATGATGTGTGTATGTATGAACTATAATATGCGGCCGAGTATATGTTTAAGTATCTTGTTACAAGAAAAGAGCTCGCTTTGTCGTAAGATGGATGTGGATGAAATGATCTCAAAACTGAATGTCAATGTCACTAATTTTCTTGTAAAGTGCGAGTAAAACTTTTTTGAAGCATTCTCTCTCTCGCTCTAGTTAGAAGGCAAAAGAAAGATTCAATTTTAGCTAGCAGACTTCCACTTACAAATGGTTGTTTGTTTGTGAAAAATGCAAGCGATGAAAACATGGTGAATATAGATCACCAAATTATCGTGAATTCAAGCTAACAGAATTTTTGAGCGCAATTAGTATGTAAATGGCAAGAGCTGAAACAAATGCACATTCTACTTACACATGGAAGAGAAATTGTCTGTAGAACTGTGTTTTTAACGGTGATGGGATGCCACATTACGCGAAATTGTATTGGAATTGGATGACTGGCAGGAGGCGGTTTTTGGAAGTTTGTGTAGCAAGTAACAAGTAATTCAAGTGTGACTCGCAGATATATTTTATACATTTCATGCCAAACATCAACAGTTGTGGAATATCTTTAGAATTTCTGTTTGATATGATGGGATATATCAGATTACATATAAGATATCAGAAGAATCTCAGAATCATTCAATAGAAAACTCCATGGGCGGCAATTAAAGCTGGTGGAACTGAAAGTATATTGGATGGGAAGAGTTTTGTTTCATTGCAGTTTTTCTTGTCACTTGGACTTCGCCTCCAAAACTATGTACACATATCTTAAGACATTTCCAGTTCCACAAGATGAATGACAATTGCATCTTTGGTATAAGCGGCAATATTTTAAATGCTTATTGTTCTGTCTTGAAGGAACTAATGAAAATGTCCACCTCCGGTTTGAACTGATTCTTTGTCAGTGCAATGAATTTTGACAAGAATATCGCCGCAACAGGTATAAGGAAACACGCTCCGAAGGGCTTAGGGAACCGGTGCTTTTAATTTAATACGCTTTATATTTCTTTCAGTTTCATCCAAACATGGTCATCATCCTCAAAAGGAAATCATGAGTGATTATAATAGTGAGTATTGTGATATAGCCATCTCATGGATCTAGTGATTATGGAGGAAAATCTATATGAAACTTTTGTTTCTTGTCTTTGTTGCTTTTTATGGCATATATTCAATGAGGCGACTGCGAGATGCCAAGTACTAGCTCCACTACACCATTTACCGTAGTGGGTATTTTACCTATGAACTATAGAGACCTTTCGTTAATAGAATAAGTATAAGTTTACAAAACACGTTTAATTCCATTCGGGCCACGAGGCTTCTTTAGAGCATACCTAATGCCTACTGATGTAGAAACAGAAACTAGTGAATGTTTTATTTGGCATTATCAAATTAATTTGGCAAAGACAACTTTTCATTGAGCTATTTACAACTACAAGCAGTCCCAAGTGATAGAAGCTACCCTATGCGGTTCGCCGGGTTAATAAATTTTCTAGACAATGTCATAATATATACTAATAATGTTATGTTGTTTAAAACCATCATTCCATTGCCTTTTTCGACAAAAATATTGAACCATTGTTAGTTTTACTATGTCACTGTACAGGTAGGCTGATCGTTGCAAATAGCACACTGCATACCACCCACTCATGTAATGTAATAGCAGCCATATTGATGTAAATCAAATCAGTTAAATGTTCTCATCCGCCAGATTTTAATTGTCATACATATTAAAATTCGCGTTATGTAAAACTAATACTTGGAATCTACAGAGCTTCAAATATTAGTCTAAATTCAAAGCTCTAGACACAAAAGGGTTAGTATGGTTGCACTCAAAGGGTTAGTATGGAAGTGTTATATCCCGTCCCTTCTCTCTACTTCCAACTTCTATATACACATATTAGATACAAAATCACTGAAAACAATTCTCGTACCAATTTGGTCTACAAAACTGACACGTCAACATCATGTTTTCGATTTCCACTTTTTATGAAAAATAGATTATTTGACGCATTCCGAAGTTTTATTCAACAGTACCTCACCATTTCTGATAGCGAAACATTCCAGTGAATACATCTGTAAACCATTCACTATTTCCTGCAGTCAATTCTTGTGTTTTCAATGTTTGTCGCATGCACTCACGGATTTTTTGAGAAAGTGTTGTTGCCCGTTTTTGTAAAGACTAGAATGGAAGCTGTTTGACAAATGTTTCTACGATTTCACGTTTCATTACATACACGTCATTGCTTTTGGGACTATAAAAGACGGCAATAGCAGGTTGATAAAGTTTACGACAAGCGCACCACTGTGCAGAAAGATTAATAATATTATTTTTGTCACTTGCTTTTGTTTGAGTTTTTGCTTTGGAAGAACAAAAAAAAAAAACTTGATCATTATTTAGCAACACAAAAGTACTACGAGATTATGTAAATATGCAGTTGCAGTAGCTTTATNAAAAAAAAACTTGATCATTATTTAGCAACACAAAAGTACTACGAGATTATGTAAATATGCAGTTGCAGTAGCTTTATGTAGTACATATTTGTATAAGCTACTGATATTCACAATAAAACTCAAATGACTCAAAGGACATGTACTGTATTTGGTTTGATGACGACAGAAAATAAGAAAAAATCCTGTTTTCAAAGATTACGAAGCCGTGATAAATTATTGTATGCAATATTTAGCAAATATTTTCACCGACTGCCACTAAATAGTAAGCGTCTAACTAAAGGTTCCCCCATGGATTTTCATGATCATACTTGCTTTCTGATGAATACGCAATGGAGTTACCGGGAAAGTCTTTTTAACGCAGTTTTAGAAAGCGCTTCATTTCTTAACGTGTATACGTATTCATAGGTCAATCGAATGAAGGTGTAGAGCCACCATATAAAAGTATACCCTTAAACTCAAAACAATTTGAATTATCATGAATCATGATCATGATGCATAACACCACCACCACACTTTCACCAATTGATTCATTTTAAAAATAACCCTAGTATTGTCATTGTCATGTCGAAGCTATATGTAACCTACATATTATGGTAATTCTGTTTTGCTATTTCAAATAGCATGTTTTCCACATCCACCACTGATAAGTACTGTTTCATCAATATTTAGTCTACACTTCTACAGGTTTTTATATATAATATAGTCGTTTAGTACAACTAACTAAGAACACTTTTTTCGTAAAGGTATTCATCATCTTACGACAAGCGAGCACAACAGTAGCAGCCGCTACACAGCTATCTAATTTACCCCGTCGACTGTCGGGTAAGTAATTTATAAGCATTTAATATCAAGGGGTTTGCATATTAATATATATATGATAGATGAAGAAGAAAGGTTTCTCTTCTGTATGGAATATAATAATTTCCAGTCACTTTATCATGCGTTAGGGAACACCATACGGAGGCATTTAAAACGTATAGAGAATAGAGACTCAGAAACAGACACAAACATGCTATACAAATTAGATATGATACCTTAACATTTTTAGGGAAACCTGAGAAGTTAAAGCGAAAGATATGAGCAACAAAGTAACCAATTTACCTCGAGAAAGAAATGGAAAGGTAATTAGCCTGCAGCATTTGATTTATGAGGCTCATGTGAGTTTCCCAGAAGATAGAAAGTCGAAGAGAAAGAATGGAAAAAACTTAAGGTTGTGTTATAAAGTTTTCTGGTTGCATTTTAATTAGTGAAATTATGAGACGGTGAGCGAGCAAGGGTTTTTGCTTCAATCCGTTTGGCATGTATTGCAAATGGTTTCAAATCCGTTTGGTTCAGAAAAAGCAGCCAAAAACAGGGGTAAAACAGCTCATATGAATTAGCCTGTTAACGTTATATAATCACAGGAGGGATGAATATCTTTGCGGACATTACAAGATATGGATGGATATTATGATTGATTTTTGTCTATAGATACCAGTTTCTGTTTTCGAAATTCTTTGTTGAATACTAAAAATGATATAAGACATCAATATAAAACAATTGACGCGCCATAATACATTTGGGTCAAGTATGTATGTTTTGTGACCAAATTAGAAATGTCAACTTTTTGTAATGTAACGAAATACATGTAGAGTGAGTCTAAAAGTAATATTTGGTACACAAAGGCTGTAGACCTCAAGTGGTTTTCAAAAAAGATGATATTAGAATTGTTTAGAGTGGTTTATTATGCAACCTTGAGTTGATTTGCATTGTGTTCATAGATATCATTTTTACAGGTGTATGTTTGATGTAAACCAACTACAAGTCATGCTGAATTGCTAATCATTATCATTATTGTCATATAAAAAGTTATGTATGTTTTTATACTTTATGCTGAAATGTGCGACCACTAGAATAGGATAACCGATTGGCTTTTGAGCTTACTCACAACTCGAGTGCTCTCGGCTTGCGTTTCTTCTAATTCAATGATGCTTAAGGATCCTTAACTTAAGGAGACAGGTTTTTAAGCATAAAGTTGTCTACTTGTCCCCTTTGCTTCGCAACTAATCTGTACACATCTTCAATTATATTTGTGATTGTTGTTTTTGGATTATACCTATATAGCGAGTGGTACTGACTGTTCGTGCAATACCATTGTACTTGGGCAATGCGTGTTATTTTTTGAGACAGTCTATTCTTCGATCATATAAATAAATATATTATGATGCAATATTATGCATGAAACAAGTCTGTCTCCCGTGCCTTTTTGAAGTAATTTGCACACAAATTGATGTTAATGGCTACCAATGCTTAGCTTATACATGCATCTTCATCAATGGCTGCTTTGTTGCTTTATACCTCACAGAAGAAATTCTTTTCAAGGACTTTAGATTGATGTTGGTTGCCTATGACTTGATTAAATGAATGATTATCTTAAGAGTTTTGCATTCTTTATGCGATTCGTCTTTGCAAGATTGAATTTTAGTAATCACAAGAGAAATCCCAACATATATAGCATATTTGTACAGAGCTAATGGCAGTAGTCCGTGTTAATTCAGGATCAATGTTTGAAAGGGAAAACTTGTATTTTGTAAGCCATATCCGCACCAGCCTCACTTCTAAACAATTCTCTGTATCACATTGGACATAATGTCTGGGAAATAAAAGTATAGATAGAGATATGTTTTCGTTGTCACTGTTGTTACACTTGCGTCTATCGGTATGTGTTCGTTTCTAGCTGCATGGTTTGTATCAGTTAGTTAGTAATCGTTACGACAGTACCCCATTATCATTTGCAATACTTCCTCCTTTAACTACACCTTTCCCCTTGGACCGGATGAATGGATAATTGCACCTTGGAAATGAACCAGTTGTTGAGTTTTTGTCGTGAAAAGCAGCAAACACAGCCGCACTAACCGCCCAGTAGTATCTCTAGGTTTAATTCCAGCCGCAGAGTTGTCCAAAAAGCAATGACGCGGGTTGAGTTGATTGAATGTAATTGACTAAATTATTCACGTAATGAGGCTTCCCTTTTTTGATTAACCCTAGGAAAAAAAGCTGCGAGTTGCTTTCAGTAATTTATATCGTAGGGAGAAAATAGAAGCTGTTTCCCTTATGTCATGTGTGTGTATAACAAACCAAAAGAGTTACATATAAAACTTGAACTGATCAAAATAACTATTCCCAGGTATTGTTCACAGTAATCAGGAGAAACAAATAGACATTAAATGCGTAAACCTTTGGACTGGATTCTGCAAAAAGTAAATGAAAAGGGTCCCTTTAAAACTTAATTATTTGTGACGCAAGATAAATTTTAATTTGGTCATTTTATGCATTCATATAATCCATGTTTGATGTAATTTGCTATTTGAATATCCAACGAGTTTACCAAGAATTTTCGAGCATGCTAAATACCGGTACATATATAAGTATGGGGATAACTTACTAATGTTACTAATAAGTTTGGTGAAAATATCGTTTTAAGTTCGTTGATGCATCAAAGTAGATCTAAACACCCGAAAATACGATGGAAACAAGGTTACCACCAGGAAGTCTTCAAGCCGGGTTGCAAATTTACACCAACGATGAGTTGAGCGGTTTGTTGGGTAGGCGTGATCTCCTGCTGTGGTGGCGGACAGCTCAGCTAGAAACATAACAAAATGGTTTGCACTCAGCTTCAGGTTAAAACCATTATATCCTTGGCTAAATGAGGAAGGAGAGAGGAAAAAGTAGAGTCCAGGTGTTTGTTTGGTCTCGTTTGATTTTTATGTTAGCCCGTCTTCCAATAATAAAGTTGTTCATACTCATAATGAAACTTCAAAGCTTCTAGCTCCGAATGACAAAAAGCGTCACGCTATTTTGTAGCGTGAAAAAGACGGGGGTTGCTCTTTCACCCAGTTGATATCTGTTACCACTTATCCGGTAATAGGCCTGAAATTTCAGAAACTGGCAAAAATTTTGATACGTACGTGCAATCCAATTGTGCATTTCGCACGTGCATATAACGACAACGGTTAATGCAGTTGTATCTGCCGAACCATTTTTTACGTGTCTTAGTAATCCTTTGCACTAAAACATGCGAACAATTTTGCGTGTGATAGTTTTCTCTTTGTTTTTACAAAATTGATTAAAAGCATTGCTTCCCGCTGCTCATTTTGTTGACCTGACCTAAGAAGCAAATTTTCTTGAAAGGGAGCAATTAAAAAACAAAATTCCATCTGCGTTTTAATGTTGAACAAAAAGAAAACTGTGAATTGAAAATGTTTTGGATTATAAATACACAGGCATAGAAACACTTTGACCTGTCAGTTCTGGAGAATCATCAGATTCAGATCACACAACTGTGTAAAGGTAGTTCCCAGTTAGTACATCTTAATTCGCAACACATTTTCATGGCATAGTTTGTCATGCTGGAATGGGCTTACCTAATTTAAACATACGTCAGAGAAAACAAACTATATACAAACTCATGAATTATAGTTGCACAATTGTCGTTCTTTTTATAGTTCCACTCCACTTGTCTGTTTCCTTTTAATTTAGTTGGAATGAATGCATGGGTGTGCTCTGTTTATCCTAGTGACTGTTGACAAGGACATATGTATTTATACGGAAAGGAAGTGGATCCGTTCAGTACTTTTTGTGTAACATTTTTAGGAATTTGTTCATCGGCTCCATGTACGGCTAACCTGTCGTTTCGGCGGAAAATGCATAAAGATGATGTCTGCATCGCGTCACGAACTGTCACAAAACCTGACTATATCCGTACATGAGTCACTGCTTTGGTTATTTTTCATTTTGCCAGTTTAGTTTCTATTGCATACGTCGGTAATAAGGATGCTATCATTTTCAAGATAAAAATTTCTTTTGTCTTAATTTCATGCAGTCTAAGACACCAAACATGTTAAATTTAGCCAAAAAAAAACATCAGTAAACGGTTTCATAGATGCCACTTTCCAATGGCCATCGACTGGAGCATCATAAAATATCGTTACCATGGTACAACGCATTGGTTTGCGAGGACCCGTTCGTTCAGTCTGATATAATCAAATGTTTTCATTAGTAATTCGCGCGTGCTGTTGCTATGTGGCGTTAACAAAGTACTTTTGTATTCCATGATTTTATCACAAAACAAAATTCATTCAGTAAAAGTTCCAATTCCATTGTAGATATGACTTTAGGAGTAGAAGAAACTAAAATGTTTATTCACTAGGTAAAATACGATATACTTTAGCACAAAATGACTTTTGTTTGTACCATCCCATGAGCATCTCTTCCGTGCAAAATCATGCAAACGAAACTGAAAACAACGATTCTCAAAACAAGTTTTGTCTATGGTATGTACATATTAGGTTTTCGGTAAATATAGGCGGTACACTGATTGTGTGGAAGTTCATGTTTCAGTACCGATAGAGATGTTATTTGAAATCCATCGCACATGCAACCAACAATACGCGATTCTAAATTACATTAGGAATGGGACTCCTAAACCAGCAATGCCCTTTTTGATATTCATGGAATCATTGTCAAGTGGAATGTTAAGTGTGTGTATGTATTTGAATTTTAAAATCCAATATTAAAATGAACAATTAAACTCCGAGAGCTCGATGCTTTTAATATGAATGCTAAATAAGAATTTCACTGTGGGAGAGAAAGGTTGTAGAACCATTAGCAAGTATTAATCGGAATTTTTAGGGTGAAAATTACGGTATTTACATTCTTCCCATCTAGTAGTAATGAGTTTATGAATGATAAGAGGATACTTCTTGTTAAGTTGTGCGTGGCATGTGTATCACCACTATTAAAAATGATCCAGGGAGGGAGGGAGGTCAAATGCTTATTTTATAATGTGCACAAAACACAAGCGAGGAGACAACCACGTTCTTAATTTTTGTGAAGTGATCAAATGTATTTTCTATGTATGTTCATGTTTTCAATTTTAGTGTTACTCCACAAGAGGCATTCTGGGCAAGCCCATAACAAAACTTGTAAATACCGTGGGGGTAAAGATCATATGAATAAAAACGTAGATTTTTGGCATTCAACGATGTAATTTAACCGAGAAAGCTCGCTATCATGGGTAATTTAAGCTGAACTAGTGATAAAGGAAAATATAAAGGTGTTCTTCATGTTATGATAGTTAAGGCGACTTGAGTGGAGCCGATAGTTGCACTAGTGTGAACCACTGTTTCTTCATAGCAACACATTGAATTTTCCTTTTTCTCTCCAGGTTGAGAGCATATCGCTTCCCATTGCCTGACACATTACAACGGTTTTATACGTGGCATGAGAGTGTGCGATGATAATAAAGTTTGGTTGGCCGCCTAGGGAATGAAAGTTTTAGTAGATTGGTTTTTGGTATAGTGCTGTAATAACGGACGAAGTACACCGTATTGGTTGAGTGGAAGCAGTTTTTAAGACGAAAAAGAATCATTCATAGAGAATTAGAGGAAAACATAACAAGGCGACCCGAACTAGGGTAGGAAACGGTGAGAACAAAGTGAAAGAGGGTCGACCAGGTCGACCAACTATGTAAAACTGCATAAAAGGAGAAGGGAACGTATCTCATTCCAGAAGTTGAAACCTGTGGGTTATATAATATATTCATGTCCCTTTTATATTGAATTTCTCCTTTCGGGTGCGTATCTCATCAAACTAAACCCTGTTTCAGGACTTTTTTTATAGCATCTTCAGCAACCCTTTTGGCTAGAATTAAGTTACGACAGGTAGCAGACTACTTTCAAGATAACTATAACAACTACACTTCATAAACACTTTTCTAATATTTGTCGTGCAGTTCGTACATCTTCAGCAACCCTTTTGGCTAGAATTAAGTTACGACAGGTAGCAGACTACTTTCAAGATAACTATAACAACTACACTTCATAAACACTTTTCTAATATTTGTCGTGCATTTTCGTTCCCAAATGCGAAATTGTAGTTGGATTTAGTAGACTACTCTTAAAGTAGTAACCCGGGTGGGCACAAGAACTTTCTTTTTATAGATTTTGAGAGACTCATAATATTACAACATAAGACCCTGTAAAAAACTCTGAATTGCAACTTTTCAATTTTCTACAACTAAACACAAAGTATTGAACCTGTCAGGATTATAAAAAGCAATGTTTCATTCGGATTATTTCAAAGGAGTAACCGGAGCATTTTATAGCAGTTGTGCATTGTTTTCATAGAATGGCGAAAGTTGGGCAAGTTGGACCGTTCAAATAAACTGAATACACAACCACCAGCCCTGGATGGTTAGAATGTTTGTCATGACAGTGCTTACAAAGAAACATTTTGGTAGTAGTAGCATTGGTACAAAATACAACCAGTTTTTTACATGAAGAAAACATATAAAAGTGGATGCTATCCAGAGAGGGTAAGAGAAAGTCCAATGTGGCATGCCATGTTTCGATTTTGCAGTAGCCCCTTGTGGGCTATTTAATGACGAGGATTCAACTCGTATGGTTCAGTTACCAAAAGAAGGGCTACTTTTTCTTGAAAGATATACTCACAACATGACTAGAGAAAGTCTCTTTAAAAGGGGAGAAGGATACAGATGAGTTGGAATAGAATGTGAAGTAACGAAGAGAACATTGAGTTCATAACGAAAATGTTTGCGTGGTGTAGGTACAGTCGTAATAATGATTATGTCAAGCGATATATTTGTAGCTTTCATGGTTCAAACTGTTCTGTTCGGAACATTTATACTT